>JAASFQ010000942.1:0-11832 GCA_023333845.1 Globisporangium polare | reverse complement strand
CGAGCAAGCCGCACTGTACAACAACGTTGCGTACAAAGTGTACGATACTAGCCAGAATGGTTGTGGTTTCGGCACGAAATGCTCGCTGGAGAGTACTGTGACCATCGTTCCTCGGAAGTACCTTTCGCAGCGGTTCTCGTTTGGCATGATGACGAGATCAGCTGTCGTCTTGGTCGACTCTACATATCGTAGCCTTTCCTCGGTGAGCGCTCTGGAAACGTTTGTGGTCAACGTCAAACCAGTCCCCAACGCGCCCGTGCTGCTGCTGAATGCATCGAACGTCACGACTCTCGAAGACACCGCGGCAGCGTTCTCCATCCTGGATGCGCGTCTGGTTGACACCGATGGATCTGAAGTCCTGGAGGTCGGACTCTCCATTGATCCGTACTTCGTGAGTGCAGTTCGCGTCAATGGCACCTTGGTTCCCGTATCGAGCTCCGGGGTCGTGATGATCTCCAACCGAACATCGCAAGCCGACGCAGCTGTGGGTGGGAACATCTCGATTCTCCCGCGCATGAACTTTGGCGGCAAGTTTGCAGTTGAAATCTTCGCAAGGAGCATTGAGCTAGCGACCGGAGAGAGCGTCACCGTGTCCCAGCGCGTGAACATCAGTGTGGTCAGTGTGCCTGATCCACCGGTTCTCGTTGCAGGATCCTTGGAGTACCGCATCAACGAGAACGTGACATGCGAGGTCAATCTGAGCAGCGTGGCGCTAGTCGACACGGACGGCTCGGAAACGCTCTACTTAGTCATCAACGACACCAAGGCATTCGCAATCGAGCGTGTGGAAAACCGTTCCGGAGTCGCGCTCCAGCGAACCAGCAGTGGCGTTTTCAGCCTGTCGAGCCTTCCCGCAGCGTCATCGAACTTGACGCTGCGCTTCGTGCCGGCTGCAAGCTGGTTTGGCCTGGCTCAGATCACTATCACAGCGATTTCGCGAGAAAACGACACTGGAGCGACTGCAGAAACGTCTCAGAGCATCGTAGTGATCTTCACGCCACTTGCTGAGAAACCCACGATCGCAGTCGAGAACACGAGACAATCCTTTGGCTCCTGGGGGAAGGTTGGGATCACGAACATCACGCTCCCAAATCCAGCGAAAGCGAACGTCACGACGATATCGCTCTACCTGCAACCGCGCACTTCCGCGAACCAGCAGGTGATGGCGCAGAACATGCTGCTGCAGCTTGAAAGCATCCCGTCAGTGTCGACAAGTGACGTGTATCGCGTGCCTCAGAGCGCAAACCTGTCAGAGCTCGTCGCGCGATCCTCTGACAAGAGCGTGGACTCGTTAGTGTTCGATGTGATCGCTATCGCTGCCGTTCAAGCGTCAAACACTTCCCAGCGAGCGACCAACTCGACAAGGTTGGGTTTCGCTGCGATCCAGCTTTCTGCCACGAACTTCACACTGAAGGAAGGAGATATGGCGTCTGTTACAGTGAACTTGCTGAGCGCACCTTTGACTCCTGTGGTCATCTTGATTGCGACGTCCCTGACGACGAAAGCGACCATTACGCCTTCGAGTATCACGTTCTCGACGAGTGACTGGAATACCAGTCGCGTGTTGCAGATCACAGCAGTCAACAACTTCATCGAGGATGCGAACCAGACGGTGTCGCTGACGTCGACAGTCTCATCGACGGATTTGGTGTACGCCAGCTACGCCGTCGATCCGATCACAGTGCTGGTTGTGAACGATGATGTCTCAAGCATCGCGGTGTTCCAGAAGGTTGTCTCAACTGCACCGGTGCTGGTTGCTGCAGAAGGCCGTGTCTTCTCTGCCTCCTATAGCATTGTGCTACTCAGTGAGCCTACCGCGAATGTGGGGATCACCATCGCAGCGAACCTTAGTCAGTTGGTGGTCGTGCCAACGAGCGCGACCTTTACGCCATTGACATGGAACATCTCTCAGCAAATCGTGGTCTACGCGGATGACAACAATGTCAAAGAGGGCGATCACTATGGAAGTCTCACGCACACCGTGACGACAACCGACAAGATCTACGGAACAAAAACGATCGATCCGCTCAGGGTGATGATCGTCGAGACGAAGGACGCCACACCGCCGCCGAACCTCGAATCCGTCAAGTTCCTTGCCACTGGCGTTGGGCTGACAGTCCAGTTCGACCGGTCTGTCAATCGATCGGCGTTCAAGGACAACACTTTCCTGTGCAGCGTGATCTTTGACTTGCCCACGGCACAGTCAAATACAAACTACTTTGGCGCGTCACCCTCTTGCTCGTGGCAGAGCAATGACGCCTCGATTCGATTTCTCTTTGGGCAAAACGTCACCGTGGTCCCCGGTGGGATTCTCAGTCTCCGTGGCGGTCTCCTCAAATCGACAGCGACAGCGGAGCTCTCGACACCGGCTGCGAATATAACGATCGGCGCGCCCGACTCGCCTCCGGTTCCAGTCGCGCTGGTCAGCGGCGCCAACTCGCTTGGGACGTGCGACGATCTGTTCCTTGACGGCTCGAGCTCGTCGGGATCCGGTGGACGAACGATGAACTTCAAGTGGATACTGACAGGTAGCACCAACACTGTGACATCAGTTGGCAAAGTTAACTCGGTGCTGGCAGACACATCAACTGCGAACAACGCCTCGCTGAGAATCCCTGCGGCTGTGATGGAAGAAGACGCAGCGTATCAGATCATTTTACAGGTACGCAATTTCTTCGGCGCAGCGTCCAACTCAAGCGCCATCACTGTGAAGAAAGCCGCGATGCCGCTTCCTGTGGTATCGATCAAGGGCGGTGGGAAGCAAGATGCGATGCGCGCCAAGGAGCTCACGATCACTGCTGCTGCGGAGAACCCGACGTGCACAGCCCCGAGCTCGAATGGATCAACAACGGCAGCTTCGACGTCTGTCGACATGACGTTCTCGTGGTCGCAACTACAGGGAGATCTAGCACCTGCGCAGTTCAAGTCGACGAGCCCGAATCCTCGGATTCTCAGGCTGCCGTCTCGAACGCTCACTGTTGGCGTGAAGTACGTCTTCCAGATTTTCGTTGCAATGGCGAGTAACACGAAGGTCAACAACACTGCGAGCGTTGAAGTGAACGTACTCCCGAGCCCCGTGTCCGCGGTGATCGGTGGCGGAGACCGGTCGTACGGAGTCGAGCAGAGTTTGGTGCTGGACGCCTCTAAGTCTGTCGACCCTGATGACGTGAACAACACAGTGCCGTTCACATACACCTGGGGCTGCATGATGCAGAGCACTACCGGCACGGGAGCTCCTTACGATACTAACTGCGTGGCTGCAGACACTACGCCGCTGGTGCTCGCTCAGCTGGCGCAGACGACGATCCCTGCGAGCACACTGAACCCGAACAAGTACTACAACTTCACTGTCACTGCAAAGAAGGACGCACGAAGCAGCTCTGCCTCGGTGGTGTACTTCTTCAAGCCAGGATCACCTCCTGGGGTGTCCATTGAACCGCTCACAGTCGCCAAGGTAAACGTCAACGACCGAGTGGTGCTGAAGGGCACCGTGACGTCCAAGCTGCCAGTCACGAAGACCGAGTGGACGATTGTTGGCCTTACAGTAGCGGAGCAAGCCGCGATCTTTGCTGTTCCTGCGCTTGGGCGCCGCACGATGCTGCTGAAAGAGTACAGCCTCACACCGGGAATCCCATACAAGTTCCAGCTCTATGCGGAGGACTCTGCGGGGCAATCGGCGACGTCGTCCATGTCGGTTGTCGCGAATTCGCCACCGAGCAGTGGGCTTCTTGTCGTGACACCAGCTAAGGGCTTCTCACTGGACGACACGTTCACATGCGTCGCTAGCAACTGGGTAGACGAGGACTCGCCGCTCAAGTACACGTACAAGTACATCAAGGGGTCGGCGTACTCTGGCGGCGACGAGATCTCGATGGGCCCGGCCTCACTGGATCCGTACTTTAGCTCCGTGTTCACGCAGGGCAGTGGAGACAACAACACGATCACGGTGGTCGTGTACGTCCAGGACTCACTGGGCGCTGTCACGCGTGTGTACCAGGAAATCGTCGTCGAGCAGCAGGTGGTGGCAGCGGCGGACCAGGCGGCGTACCTTGCGAACAAGACGAACGCTATACTCGCTGGCGCACTCAGCGGTGACCCAGCCAAGGTGATGAATCTGATCAGTGCGCTAGGCGACTTGATCAACGGCGCTGACGAGACGCCTGCAACAGCAACGACAGCAACGACTCCAGTGCCGACTACTTCTGCACCTGGAGCTGGGAGCACAACACCGGCAGTGCAAGTGAAACTCAAGAGCTGCCCAGTGCGCAACAATGCGCAGTGCAACTCGAAGGGCGACTGCATTCGCGACCCCGTCGGCTGCTTGGAGACCGACGTCTCATGCATCGCGACGTGTTCGTGTGTCTCAGGCTACTATGGCGACAATTGCGCCATGGACCAAGCGCAGTTCGATGCAAAGCAGAAAGCTTTAGGCAGCTTGATCAGCGCCATGGCGACCTCGTCAAAGTCGATCGATCTCAGTGACGTCGGCGCGATGGAGCAGCAAGCCGCTAGTATCGCGACGCTCACCAAGAGCGCCAACGTGCTGGACACCGCGTCACAGGCGCTGGCGTTGAGCTTTGTAGATAACATCATGTCGGCGCCAGTACTGACGAAGTCGGCGACCACCGCCGTGGCGAGCACGATCTCGAACTTGCTCGACGTCGACAGCTCCTCCCCAACGCCAGCCGCCAGCTCGACGCAAGCCCCTGCGGCGGCGCGTCGGTTGGCTTCAGCTGGGGCCGGTTCATCAAGTAGTGCGGGCTCAGGTACAAACGCTGGTGATGCTGGGGCCGGGACCAACTCGACAGTTGATCCCAACGAGAAGGCCAAGAAGCGACTCGTTCAGCTGCAGGGCACGATTGGGAAGCTCGAATCAGCGCTGCTCTCATCGGCGGTCGCTGGCGAAGCCCCGGTGACGCTGGTGTCCAAGAACCTCAAGATTGTGGCCACGCGCGACCGAGCATCGCAGCTCGAAGGCACGGCGATCAGCATCCCGCTCACGGCCGCCGAGATTGCGGCGAATTACACACCGCCGTCTGCAACAGTGCCCGAGGGCTTCTCGAGTTTCCTGACTGGGAACAGCAGTAGTAGTAGTGCTGGGAGCAGTAGCGACAGTGAAGCCGCTGACCCGACGATCGACATCCAGTCGACCGTGTACACGAAGAACCCGTACAGCTTTGATGGGTCGACGATGAACTCGAGAGTGATGAGCGTCAAGGTGCGCCGCGATGGCGAAGACGTCGCGGTCCATGGCTTACCTGCTCCCTTCCGGATCATGCTGCGCAATGCCGATCCTGTTTTTGCTTCGGCAGCCAATAACTCGAGCCAAGGGCTTGCGCCGCAGAACTACACGTTTTACTGCAACAAGGACACGATCGACACCAAGTTCTTCGATTGCACGGGGCTTAACAGCCCCATCTCGGTCACGTGCAACGGCACCGAGTTCAACGGCGTGGTCACGTGTCCCGTGCGCGAGCCGGCGTGCCGCTATTGGGACACGACGAACAGCTCGTGGTCCTCCGAGGGCTGCACAGTTGCGGGCACCACAGACGATGGGCAGTACACAATCTGCGAGTGCACGCACTTGACCGACTTCTCGACGAACGTCCAGCAGTCACTCAAGCTCGTGACCGAGCACTTTGACCGCGTGATCCACCACGTGGTCACGGTCGAGGACATCAAGAAGAACATCGCGCTGCTGATCGTCATCGGCGCGTTCTTTGCGCTGTACGTGATCGGCTTCTTCTACGTGAGTCGGTGGGACCACCAGGACACGCTGCGCTTCAAGCGCGAGAAGCGCATGAAGCTCCAGCAGACCGAGACGATCAAGATCCGGTCGCTCTTCCAAGAGCCCGAGTTCCTGCACGCCGTGGGCTGGAAGGCCAAGCTCAGGGCCGCGATCACGGGCTTCTGGCGAGGGCTCAAGGAGAACCACAAGCTCATGTCGATCGTGTTCAGGTACAACGAACACTTCTCACGAGCGCAGCGACTCACGGTCATCTTCACGGTGATCATGAGTCAGATGTTCACGAACGCGCTGCTGTACCAGCTCAAGAAGGGGAAGAAGTCATTGGGCTCAGCATTCGTGGCTGGTGTCATCTCGTCGCTGTGCATGGTGCCTGTCACGATCGCGTTCATCGCGATGTTCAAGAAGTCGGCGCGGCGGCAGAACTACCTCGTGCGCTACCACGTTGAAGATGACGAGGGCAACGTGGCTGAAGTGGAGACCGACGCGTACGGGAACCCGCACGAGTACTCGCCCAGCGAGATCCTGAGCATGGACCTCGCGGCGATCGCCAACTGCATCACGATCTCTCGCATCCAGCGGGTGGCGGACGAGCTCAAGAGCAAAGGCGTCGACTCTAAAGTTGGGCAGCTGTGTCGTGGGATCTTCGTTGCTCTGTATCACCGAGACGCCGACGACGAACCTCCCGAGGTGGACGAGGCCCAGGACGCTGAGAATGATCCACTCAAGGGCATTCTCGTACAGATCAAGTCGCATCTGCAGGCGGATCTGCAGGCCCGCAGCTCGCTAAGCGACTCGTCAAAGTCGAGGCTGAACAGCCTGATCCCGTTTGCCAAGAAGCGAAAGTCTGCAGACGTTGTTAGCATCGCTGACGTCGAAGCCTCCGCCAAGAGCGACAAGCGCTCGGCTGCCGAGCTCTCCGCTTCGCAGGATATGTATGAAAGCGGTGTCAGTGAGCCGCCGCCACTCAGTAAGGCTGAGCGCCGCACGCTGGCGCTGAACCAAATGCTGCTCATGCTCTGTCGCGACGGCGGCGAAGCGATGATCAACGACATGCTCAAGTTCGACCCGCTGCAGGTGACGGCATCCTCCGCTGCAAAGATCGCCGAGACCAGTGCGTATGTGGAGAGTGCAATCCAGGAAGAGGATGAGGACGATGGCGATGGCCAAGAACAAGAGTCCGAGGTTGTCGAGGTGATGCTGACGCTTCAGGATTGGCTCGTAAAGTGCCACGAGTCTTGCGTTGCGCAGCAGACGAACACGAAAATGGTCGTGGCGAAGGCGCGTCTCGAGCTCCAGCGCACCGAGTCGCAGCTCAAGAAGCTCAAGCACGCGATCGGCGCGCAGTTTGAGCGCCGGATCTCGGAAGCCATCGCTCGAGCGGACATCGTACTGCCTGGTATCACGAGAGAACTCGAAGCTACCGAGGTTGCGCGGCGCCAGAGTGCTGTGAGACAGGATGGCGTGGTCGTGCAGCTGCCAGTCGACAGAAAGAAGTCGACGCGGCGGATGTCGAGACTTGGTGCCCAGCAGCACAAGCAAGGTGGTCCCTCCAGAGCGTCCGCCGTGGTGGACCGCAAGCTCTCGACGACGATCAGGATGGAGAAGAAGGCAATCCTGAAGGCCAACAGCGACGTGATCAAGGAGAAGCGCGCCGCGATGAAGGACGCGCAGCGCCGACTGATGGCCGAGCAGCGCAAGATCCGCAGCGAGGCGAAGAAGGAGATGCAGAAGCTCTACGCCGGGCTCGTGGGCGTCGCCAAGATGAAGAAGAAGCTGCAGCTGTACCTGGAAGCCAGGGAGAAGAAGCGCGTGGACGCACTACCGCTCCACGAGCGCCAGGCGTACTTGGTCGAGAAGGAGCAGCTCAAGAAGATCAAACGTACGTCGCGCGTGCTCTACAACCAGTTCCTGCGCAGACAACCTGCGCGGACGTCCAAACCGCTCTTCCCCGAGTGGGTCATCTACATCTCGTACGCGATCTGCTTCGGCTGGAGCGTCTGGAGCGCATTCTTCGTCATCATGTTTGGCTTCACGATCGGCCAGGTAGAGTCACAGCTCTGGGTGAGTTCGCTGCTCACGGGCATCGCAATGACGCACGTGGTCTCAGATCCGCTCAAGATCTTCTTCCGCATGGGGCTCATGCCGATCGTCGCCGCCGGTGTCTTGGCCGAGTCAGGACTCTTCAATGCACTCAGCTCCGAGACGCTCGCGCTCGGTGCCGTGGCGGCTGTGGGTGCGTCCGGAGTCGCGCAGTACATGTCCAAGCGCGACCAGCGCAAGCGCATCAAACGGGCTAAGACGAACCGCCTCGTGCCCACGGACAAGGATGTCTACGTCCAAGCGCTCGCAATCGCTGGACGCATCGACAGCGATAGTGAGGGCGAGACCGAGGCGAACAAGCTGGACAGTGGCGTGTTGTTTGAAGTCAGCAACCGTCGTGGCTCGTTCACCGACATCGCCCCTCGCACTGTCACGCGCGACACCGAGCAGAAGGAGCAGGAGAAGCGGCTCAAGATCGAGGCTGAACTTCAAGCGGATCTCTGCGCTGAAGGGGAGAAAGAGCAGCCCAAGCTGCCCAAGCTCGTGGTCACGAAGGGACCACCGAGGCAGCTGGTGCAACAAGTGGCAGAGAGTGCCGTAGCTCCTCTGTCGTCGCCAATGGCGAAGCCCAAGACGCTCGAGCAGCAGAGCACCACCGTGCTGAAGGCCAAGTCGTCCGTCGTCTCGGTCTTTGGACCAAGCACGACTGTGCGCAAGCCACCGCCGATGACCGGGATCGCAGCAATGAAACCATCGCGCGTGGCAGTCTCGAATGTTGTGGCAGAAGACGCTGGGGCTCAGGTTCGAGCCTCTGTTGCGGCGATCACCCACCTGTGTCCTTGCGGCGAGAGCGTTCGCGAGCAGGACTGGACGGCACACCAGCAAGATGTCTGTCAGCGACGCATGGTGCAGTGTCGCGCGGGCTGCGGCATGTTCCTCGAGGCGCGCAGCCGCAACGGCCACGAGCTGAGCCAGTGCCGCCTCGTGATGTGCAACTGCGGCAAGATGGTGCTCACCAAGTCGCTCGAGCTGCACCAGCAGCGCGACTGCCGCAACAAGACTGTCTTCTGCCGCCTCAACTGCGGCGCGAGCATGCCATCGCATCAGCGCGAGCGCCACGAGCGCCATGAGTGTGCATTGCGCATCACCACGTGTCTCCACTGCGGCGTGCCTCGCCATGCGACAGAGATGAGCGCACACCTCGCGACCGAGTGCCACGTGGAGCGATCGAGAATCGCCATCACCGATGCGCTCAATGCGTATTCCTCACCGAGTGCGAGTGCGCCACCGAGGCTGAACGTTGCAGCAATCCGCGGTCCGCCGATCCAGGCTGTCCACCCTAGTGCTACTCGGAGCAGCAAGGTCGCCGGCCCAGTGCTGGCAGTCGTGGTACCTCCGGGAGGCATTGCAGACTCAGACGCGCCATCTGTCTCGCCTGAGAAGCAGAAACTCGCAGCGATGCGCGAGAAGGTGCTCGCGCGAAAGGCTCGGCAGCAGGCAGGAGCAGCGGCAGTCGCACCGAGCCAGCCTACTGGTCCAACCTCTAGCGACCTTGTCTCGCATCCAGAGGAAA
This sequence comes from Globisporangium polare, assembly GCA_023333845.1. Lineage (NCBI taxonomy): Eukaryota > Oomycota > Peronosporomycetes > Pythiales > Pythiaceae > Globisporangium > Globisporangium polare. The sequence goes on along the minus strand of JAASFQ010000942.1, from coordinate 2,470 downwards.
CCAGGGGACCTCGGGTTGCCTTGGGATCTCGAGCTCCCATGGGAAGCGCCAGTCAACAAGTAGCGCGAGAAGCCGGGACTCTCTCGCCCATCCGAAGGAAGATGATGGCGGGGTCTCCACCAGTTCCGATGCCAGCAGCTGAAGTCCTCTCACCACGCGAAGACGAGGTGCTTGCTGCAGCGTCGCAGGTTACAAGCTTCTCAGTTGGAGGGGAAGGTACGCGTAGCGAAGCCCACGGCGTCGGCGACCAGCTGGACGAGCTCGATAGCATATTCTTTGACGCCTCGGGAGGCGACGAGACGGAGATGAAGCGGCCGGCGCCAACTGCGAAGGAGTCCAGGCGTTGAACACCCTTTCATACATACATTTCTTCATAACATGCATACAAACTTTCACAAGAGCAAGCCAACCTAGGCACAAACCAAAACAAACATAAACAATAACCTACACTTACATATACTGCATGCACACTGCGCTCCAAGCCGCTCGGTTCGCTCGCGCGCTACTCGTCGTCTTCGGCATCTTCGTCATTGTTGTCGTCCTCGACATCCTCGACATCAGCGTCCACGATATCGCCGTCCTCCTCGTCGCGACTGGCGTCGTCTTCCTCCAGGTCCTTGTCGTGCGTGCCCTTGGCGCGCCGGATCGCGTAGAGGATGTAGCCCACGGCCTGGTCGCTGGACCACATGCTCTTGCTCCACTTGTGCTGCCCACGCGTCTTGACGCGCAGCTCCGGGATGCCTGTCTCGGGGAAGCGCGCGCGGCTCTGGCTGCGCAGGTACTCGAGGCAGAACTGCAGGCCTTTGGCGCGGCAGAGCGAACCCAGGTCCACCACTGAGCGGCGGTACCACCAGCCTTCGACACGCGTCTCTCGAGCGTCTAGGTCCAGGAACAAATGAACGCCGAACGCCTTGTACACCGGCTTGATCACGCGGCGTATGAATATCTTCTTGGCGCTCTCTTGGCGCTTGCGGCGCTGGACGAGCTGCTCCATGTCACTCGCCTTGGACATCGGCAGCCAGAAGTAGCGCTCCCAGAGCGCATGGCCGTGGCCCATCAGGAACCGCTGGAGTGCGAGCGTCAGATTCGCGTGCTGCGTCATGTCGAACGGGCTCTCGAGGAACGCGTGGTAGACGCACGTCCAGGGCTGCGTGGCTTCGATGCGCAAGTACTCGGCGCGGATGATCTCCAGCTCCCTCTCGTCGGGGCTCGGAGCTGCCACGTCCGTGCTTGCCACAGCAGCAGCAAACGGCTTAACATGGTGCGAGCGCTTGGGTGTTCTCACAGAAGCGCTAGGCGACCGGTCGTTATCTGATATCGCTCGCTTCCTGTACTGCGTCGGTGGCGTCGCCACTCGGTCGTCTGGTAGTGGAGTCACGTTGTAATTGGCGTCCCGGTGTCCGGCAGCCACGCGCAGCTGGTTCTCCGTGAATGGCATCTGCAACTGCGGCATTTGCATCTGCATCGGCATGGACGGCGGCGGCGGCGGGAGCACCCAGCGCGGGAACTCGTACAGGGACAGATCCACGGGCAGGATGCTGATCGCCTCGACGCCGCTGCGCACAAAGTCGAGCAGCGCATCCTCACGTCCGTCGCAGAACTCGCTGTAGATGCGCTTGAGCCACGGCATGTTCTTCGTGCCGACGCGCCTCTGGAAGTACGTGAACACGCCCGGGCCGTCCACGTTACCGCCGTTCGCTGCGCCTCCCCCTGTGGCCATCGCGAACTCTTGCCGCTGGTACTGCTGGAGTTGGAGGATGCGCGCCGCGACCGAGCGCTTGCCGGCGTCAGTCTCCTCGAACGGCAGCACAGCCACGAGGTTCACGCTCAGCTCCACGAACTCCTCCAGCGTGCGGCCCTCGCGGTTGTAGTAGTCGCCGATCATGCGCCGCAGCAGCGGGAAGTTCTTGGTTGCCATGCGGCTCTCCAGGAAGTCGCAGAAGCGCGCCACGACCTCGCGCTCGGGTGGCGACTGCGGCGACACAGGGCGCGCTCCCCACTGCTGCTGCTGCTGTTGCCTCGTGGCGGTGCCGACGCCTGTGGTGGCCATGGGCTTCGCGGAACTCCACGTTGGCAGTTGAATCGAGCGATGGGCTTTCTCGCTCAAGTACGAGCTCTTAAAATGGCTGTGACTCCCTCGGCCGCAGTCAGTCAACCGAGGGGCAGCAGCTTTTGGAAACAATTACCATAAATGTTGCACAGGAACCAGCAGATTGCGATCATAATCACTTGTCTGCAGGTTAGCTGGGTCCCAGGGATGAACTCGCGGCACTCGAGGGCGATGCACGACGCGATGGCGACCATCCCGAGGAACATGCGCACGAAGAATATGTAGTTGGCCTGCCAGCCGAGACTCGGGTGCGCCAGCGGCAGGCTCTCGAGCACGAGCATGGCCGCCAGGCACGGCAGCGGCGTTATGAGCAGCACTGCGATGGCTTGGAGCAGTGGTGTCGAGTCGTGATAGTCGTCG
>JAASFQ010000941.1:0-11844 GCA_023333845.1 Globisporangium polare | reverse complement strand
GAGCGGCGACAACTTGCTCGAGAGATCCGAGAACATGCCCTGGTACGACGGCCCAACACTCCTCGATGCATTAGACTCACTCAGCGTCCCCATGCGCGAACCAGACAAGCCGTTGCGCGTCTTGATCCAGAACGTGTACAAGATCGCTGGCGTTGGTGCAGTCGCTACGGGTCGTGTGGAGACCGGCGAATCGGCGTGTGGATACCGCCCGATGCTTCGCGTCGGACATCACACACCCTCGGGCGATGTCTTTTGCTGAAATACCCGAGAGCGTGAAGCCAACTTGGTCACCTGCTCGCGCCTCAGTCAGCACTTGGTGATAGCTCTCGATCGAGCTCACTTCAGCAGTGACACCCACGGGTCCGAAGGTCACATTTGTTCCAGGTGTCAGCACGCCATGCATTCAGGGCAGGTGAGCTGCGCGCCGAGTCCCTGCATTTTTCCTGCTGCCACATCCCGCACCTCGCGACGGCGACGCGGTTCTACCCCACGTCAGTGGACAACCTAGAAGGCTCCGGCCTAAGTCATCATTACGAGGAAGCAATGTCTTTCTTTTGATAAACACAGAATGGTCCATTTCCATGCGACACCGAAGCTCTGCTCGAGTCTACGGCGTGGCTGTCGTTGGCAACAGACCCGCGACCCGCAGCACTCCCACGAGGTACATATCAAACAAGTTGGCGTGTCGAAGCAGCCGATGCACGAGCACTTTCTCGCGGCAGTGCTCGCAGGCCCACTCGACCATCTCGAGGTTGCGCACGAACTTCTTCGAGTAGTTGATCACTTCCGTGCATCCTTCGCTGCGGTTCGCGTGCAAAAAAAGCGCGATCTCAAAGTCGCCCGCCTCGATCGCGTAGCTCAGCGCGTTCGTCGTGCAGCCCTCTTTGCGGTTCAAGTGGAGCCACTTGACCATCTCCAGCGATCCGGAGGAGGCGGCGTCATCCATTGCCCTCACGGTGCAGCCTTCGCTCCGGTTGGTGTGCAGCCACTGGACGATCCGCAAATGGCCCTTCTCCGCAGCCGAGTCCATCGCGTGGACCGTGCAGCCTTCACTGCGATGCGCGTGGAGCCACTTGACAATCTCAAAGTGTCCGCTCGCGGCTGCGCAGTCCATGGCGTTCGGTGTACACCCTTCGCTCCTGTTGCGATGGAGAAACTTGACGATTTCGAAATGGCCGTGTGAGGCCGCAAAGTCCATCGCGTTAGTCGTGCAGCCCTCGCTGCGGTTCGCATGCAGCCACCGGACGACGTCAAAGTGTCCGTTCGTCGCTGTCGAGTCCATCGCGAGCGACGTGCAGCCCTCTCTCCGGTTCGCATGAAGCCATTGGACGACGTGGAGGTGGCCGTGTCTCGCTGCAAAGTCCATCGCTTGCGTAGTGCACCCCTCTGTGCGGTGGAGGTGAAGCCACTGGACAACCTCAAGATGGCCGTGGGTCGCAGCCATGTTCATTGCAAACACAGTGCAGCCCTGCGATGTGCTAGCATCCAGCCACTGGACGAGCTCCAAGTGTCCACCAGCAGCTGCATGATCGAGGGCTTTCGTCGTGCAACCCTCAGTTCGATTCTCGTGGAGCCACTGGACGAGTTCCAGGTGGCCACCGCTTGCAGCGTTGTCCATGGCTGCGGCAGTGCACCCATACGTGTCGTTCGTATGGAGCCACTTGACGACCTCAATGTGCCCATTGCGCGCCGCTGCGTCCATCGCGTTCGTCCTTTCGCACGTAAAGCTCGTCTCGAGCAGCCACTGGACTGCCGCCAAATTGCCCGTCCCCGCTGGGATATCGATTGACGACTGCTCACGGATGAAAAACAGGCGGTCTTGTAGCCACTGGAGCTCCTCTGGAGTGGCATCTTTTAAGAGCTCGTCGGGCTGGATCGCTCCATTGTAGCAGCGATCATAGAGAAACTCGGCGATAGCACGGAAGCGAGTGAGCACAGCTGCGCCAAGCGCATTGCCACTCTGCTTGAATCTCCGCATGTCTTCAGGAGAAGCTGTCGCAATTTGGGCTTCGTCGATCCACACGACGATGTCAAAGTGGCCCTTGGACGCCGCGAGGGCGATCAATTTGCCCCACTCTGGATCGCACACGCAGCCGTCGCTTGCGAGCCACTGCAATACGTCCAAATGGCCCTCCTCCACTGCCGCCTGCATGAACCTTTTATCCCACGAGATCCGCTCGTGATGGGCAGCGAGCCACTGCAGAATGTGCAGCTTGCCGCGGCGAGCTGCTGCCTCCATGGCCAGCGACGCGTTCCCAGTCGGCAGGTACGCGTGCAGCCACTGGACGAGCCGGAGCTCCTGGCACTCGGCGATAGGGACGCTGTCTTCACCACCACCAGCTGCATTGACGACCTTGACGAGCGCCGAGCTGAAGAGGTGCGCCTTATAGTGTCGGTCGATGTCGTGAGGCTCGCGCGCGCGCAGGCGGTCGAGCAGAGCGAGGGTTGGCTGCGATCGCTCGCAGGCGCGCGGAATGCTCCAGAACGCCGGTCGCGCATAGTCCAGCAGTTCACTCACGTGATACGCGACATGCGACAGCGCCGTGAGCTGTGGACATGCGTGTGCTAACGTCGCGGTGACGCTCACGAGCGGCGGCGGCGGCAGCAGCGTGTCCTCGCCGGCCTTCGAAGGCATTTTCGTTTTTGAGCTGGTGGGTTGAAAATGGCGGCTTTTGTGCCGGACTTCTGTCCTTCTTTTAAAAAGGCTCGATAGATGGTCCATTTTATTCAGTACAAAGTAGGCTCAATTCATCATGCTGTCTAATTTTGCAGCCGTTTCCAACGCACAGCGCGAATAAAAGAGCGCATCGCAAATATAAACAGGCAGCTGGATCTCGCCTGGTTGATTGAGTTCCTCTCACGCGCGCGCTGTGCCACTTCGCCAACAGTTCTGAAAATACCAAGGAAAGCGAAGATGTCGGCCGCGGGAATGCGCTTCTGCCGCGAGTGGTGCGTGTGAATGACGCTCTCGAGCGAGAGAACATGCGAGCGGCTGAACAGGGGGAGGGCGGAGCGCTGTGTCTTGTGCTGCGCACTCGGCGCGCTGCTGGCTCTCGCTCTCGTCGCCCCCTCGCGTGCTGCGGTGATAGCACGCCATGCTCTCTCTGCTCATTGGCCTCGCGCGACTAATTGTATGCAGTGACGCAAGGTGTTGACTAGTGTGTGGTATCGCTATGTATGTGTGCAGCAACAACATGTTGTACCCGAGCCAAGACCGCGACCTGCGCCGCCTGACGTTCCGCTGCCGCAACTGCGGGCAGTCGGAGGAGGTCGAGGAGAACTGTATTTATGTGAACGAGCTCGTCAAGGACACGCGGTACGCCCTTATAGACCGACTGCCTTTGTGTGCCTGTGACGCTTTCCATACTAATATGCGCGTGTGTTTGTTTATATGGATATCCTGTTTCGCCCCATATTCGTATCGTAGCGTGCAGCTGGACGTGCTCCCGGGCGACATCATCGACGACCCGACGCTCCAGCGCGACTACGACGTGACGTGCCCCATGTGCAGCCACAACGGCGCCGTGTTCATTCGCTCGCACGACGGCGTCAAGCAAGCCACGCTCGGGCTCATCTGGGTCTGCCTGAACCGCGACTGCCAGGTGGACGAGGACGGGAACCGCCTCCCGACCTACCGCTGGATGGGCTGAGTGCGTTTGCCGTCCAAGGCTCGCTTTTGAAGCCAGCGTTTCAGCGCCAGCAGCAGTGGAGAGACAGAGAGCTACACAGGCGTACAGCATATTAGGAGCGGCAGTGTGCAGGTAAAGAGCAAGGCGCTGAGACGTGCATAAAGCGGGAATAAAGTAGGAAAATGAGGCCAGTCGCTGCGTCCATTGCTGTCGCTGTATGCACAGGACGACGATAGCGTCGCCTTGCCTGTATCTCTCCAGGCTCAGCCAAAAGCGTTCATGCGCTACTAACTACTGTCTACGTATTGCATTAAGCTGCATGCTCATGATGATGGAGAGCCGCCATCATCCCATCACCGCACTCCCTTGACAATGAGTCGCTGCGCCCTACTTTCACGCGCGCCACACTACTTTCGTATTTGTGTCCTACTTGAAGTACTCAGCCAGGGCGCCTGTCCTCGATTCGTTTGTTTGCCTGCTCTGTGGGGTCTTCACGCTCGCCGCCTCCCCAAAGGCGCACTTCTCGATAGTGAAAGCACCAAAAAAAGGATCGCCTCGACGAGGAAGAAGAAGCCCAAGCTACGAGCTCTCTCTCTCTCTCTCGTGTGCATCTACCCACCAGCGCTCGCTCTATATATAAGACGCATCACGCCACACACACACACACACACGATGGACGCGGGCCAGCTGCGCAACCTCGAGGCGCTCTGCAAGGTGCTCTACGAGTCGGCGAACGAGAGCGAGCGCGCGCACGCGCAGCAGTCGGTGCTCGTGCTGCAGTCCTCGGCCGAGTACATCCCGCAGTGCCAGTACGTGCTCGACAACTCGGCCTCGCCCTACGCGCTGCTCGTGGCCAGCAACAGCCTCACGAAGCTCATCACGACCCACTGGAACAACTTCACGGCCCCGCAGCGCGTCGACATCCGTACGTTTTCTTTTGCCTACCTGCTTATGTGCGGGTGGTTGATTGAATTGTTTTTATTTGCGTGAGTTACAGGCAACTATGTGCTTGGATACCTGGCGCAGAAAGGGCCGACGCTCGAGAAGTTCGTGACGACGTCGCTCATCCAGATGGTCTGCCGCCTGACCAAGTTCGGCTGGTTCGACGACGAGCAGCACCGCGAGATCGTGAACGAAGTGACCAAGTTCCTGCAGGCGACGGTCGACCACTGCGTCATCGGCCTGCAGATCCTGAACGAGCTCGTGACCGAGATGAACCTGCCGGTCGCGGGCCGCAACATCACGTTCCACCGCAAGATCGCGGTCTCGTTCCGCGAGGACTCGCTCTACCGGATCTTCCAGGTCGCGCTCACGACGCTCAAGCAGCTGCAGGTGCACAACATCCTGGGTGCGACCCCCGCGCAGGAGCAGCGCATGGGCGACCAGGCGCTCAGCCTCGTGATCAAGTGCCTGTCGTTTGACTTTATCGGCACGAACCCGGACGAGTCTGCTGACGAGACTGGCTCGCTGCAGGTGCCGACGTCCTGGCGACCGCTGATCCAGGATCCGCAGACGATGCAGCTGCTCTTTGACTTTTACAAGTCGAGCGCACCGCCGAACACGTCCAAGTGCTTGGAAGCGCTCATGCTCTTCGCGTCCGTGCGCCGCAACCTCTTTTCGCCCGACAAGGAGCGCGCGACGTTTCTATCGCAGCTGCTCACGGGCATCTGCGAGATCCTCTCGACGCAGCAGGGGCTCTCGGACCAGCAGAACTACCACGAGTTCTGCCGCCTCATCGGCCGCCTCAAGTCGAACTACCAGCTGTCGGAGCTCATCAAGGCCGAGTCGTTCCAGGAGTGGATCGACCTCACGCCAGACTTCACGATCAAGTCGCTGCGACAGTGGCAGTGGTCAGCGAACTCGACCCACTACCTGCTCGGGCTCTGGGCGCGGCTGGTAGCAGCGCTGCCGTACGTGCGCGTCGAGGCGCGACCAGGCTCACCGACCTCGTCGACTTTCCTGGACTCCGGCGTCCCGCAGGTCATCCAGGCGTACGTGCAGTCGCGTCTGGACTCGGCAGAGCAGTGCGCAGCCGACGACGCGCTCGACAACCCGCTGGACGATGAAGGCGGACTGTACGAACAGCTCGAGAAACTGCCCACGCTCTGCCATTTCAACTACCGCAAGTCTGGCGAGTACATCGTGGCGGTGCTCGATCCGATCCTGAACCAGTACGCCGAGGCGTGCAGCATTCTCGAGCAGAACGGTGGAGACATGGGCGACGAGACAGTGCAGCAGCAGGTCGTGTCGATGGAGAACCAGCTCGCGTGGCTCGTGTACGTGATCGGCTCGATCATTGGCGGCCAGACGTACGCCTCCGGGTCGACTGAGGGCGACGAGCTGGTCGACGCCGACCTTTCGCAGCGCGTGTTCCGAGCCATGCAGCTCACAGAGCACCGACTGATCACTTCGGGTGGACAACAGAAGCCCAGTGTCCACTTTGAGCTGGCGCTGCTGTACTACTTCAGCAGCTTCCGGAAGAGCTACATTGGCGAGCAACACGGCATGCCGACCGCCCCGCCTCCGTCCTTGAATGTGCAGGCCTCGTCGCCGATCATGGCGCCGACGGAAGCGTCCATGACGGGGAAGCACAAGGCGTACCAGCGCATGTTCGACCGCATGGGCTTTGGCGACCACACGGTCGTGGTCAACATGATCGTGACGAAGATCGGTAACAACCTGAAGTTCTGGGGGGAAGACGAGGTCGTGATCAGCAAGACGCTCGCGCTGTTCTTCGAAGTGGCGTCCGGGTACTCGTCTGGGAAGCTGTTGCTGGGACTGGAGACCGTGCAGTACCTCATTGGCCACCACACGGAAGACGAGTTCCCGTTCCTGGCCGTTCCAGCGAACACGAGACACCGCACGACGTTCCACACGACGATCGCGCGCCTGCTGTTCACGACAGCGTTCGACGAGTCGTCGGATCGCTTTGAGCGCTTCATGGAGCCGATCGAGGATGTGCTGAACAAACTGATGCAGACGCCGAGCTTCCGAGTGCCCGAGGTGAAAAATGCGGTGATCGGCGTCTGCAGAGACCTGCGCGGCATCGTGCAGCAGACGCACAACCGACGAACGTTCAGTTGCATCTTCGACTTTCTGTACCCGACGTACTTTCCCGTCTTTGTGCGCGCCGCCGAGGAGCTGTACGACAACCCGTTTGTGATGACGGCGCTGCTCAAGTTCCTGCAGGAGGTGGCGTACAACAAGGCACAGCGCGTGATGTTCGACCAGAGCTCGGCGAACGGCATTCTGCTGTTCCGAGAGCTCAGTAGTGTGGTCGTGGCGTTCGGGAGGCGGATACAACCACTGCAGGTCGGCAAGAACCCGTACGGTGAGAAGTACAAGGCGATCTCGCTCTGCCTCGGCATCTTGTACCGCGCGCTCGGCGGCAACTACGTCAACTTTGGCGTGTTCAAGCTCTACAACGACCAGTCGCTCGACAGCGCGCTCGAGGTGGCGCTGCAGCTCGTGCTCTCGATCCCGCACGAGGACCTGATGAACTTCCCCAAGGTCAAGAACGCGTACTTCTTCTTCCTCGAGATCCTGTTCCGCAACCAGATCGCGTCGGTGGTGGCGCTAGATGGCAGCATCTTCAGCCAGCTCGTGACGTCGCTGCTCGAAGGGATCAACTCGTACGACCTGGCGATTGCAGCGCAGTGCGCAACAGCGGTGGACCACCTAGCGACGCTCTACTACCACGAGATGAAGAAGAAGCGCGACACGCCGATCAAACACGCGCTCATCGCGCATGCGCAGGCGAACCCGACGATGTGGTCGACGCTGTTGGCGTCGCTCTTTGACATCCTGATCTACGGCGAGGCCACGTCCCAGTGGGCGCTCTCGCGCCCGATCCTGAGTCTCACGCTCTGCAGCGAAGAGGCGCTGAACGCGTACCAGCAGTCGCTGAGCTCGTCGCAGTCGCTGGAGAACCAGGCGCTGATCGAGGAAGCCTTTGGCGCGCTCTTCTCGGACGTGTTGCCCAACCTGGAGGCGGCAAACCGCGACAAGTTCACGCAGAAGCTGGGCCAGTTCCGGAACACCGTGCGCGGCTTCCTCACGCTTCAGTAGAACTATGAAGCGAAGCGTGGTATGGTGAGGTGTTAGTCGCCCTGATGAGAGCACTGAGGAGCACACACACACACACACACACACACCAGTCAATCAGCAACCAGAAGCAGCAGGTGAGGTGATAGAGGTGTCGATGGCTCTCTTTGTCTCTCTCTTTGTCGTTCTCACAGTGCTTTCAGTGTGAAGAGCGCGCGAAGGTTGGCTGGCTGGTGGCGTGCGGAAGAAGGAGAGAAGCGAAAATGAAGATAGAATTATATTGAAAAAGACCTCGCAGCAGGTAAGTAGGAATCTGGCGACGTGGAACAGAAACTGGCTGTGCGGTGCACAAGCGAGCAAGCTGCAATAAAGACGAGCAATCGAGGCGAGTGGCTTGAAGAAGAGCACCGAAGCAAAGCGAATGGCCATGTGAGCGAGTGTTTGTTTATAAAGCCTCCCTTGTTCTCGTCTCGATGACATTGCTTTGCTTTTACATGCGTATGAGCGATATATGGAAACACTGACCTCTGTCGCACGGAGATGAAGAACAGTGACCCAGCGCTTTTGATGCCGGCAGCTCGTGAGATCTGGACACTTCCTCCTACACGACCAAGCGCGAGTTTGCAGACGGACGAGACGATGACGAGGAGGAAGTCGAAGTTGTTCGGTGCGAAGATCGTGTGGGAGGAGAAGACCCAAGCGCGTCTTCTAACGCCGATGAAGATTGGTACGAGGCCTACGAGCACGCACAAGTAACCACGCTAGTGTGTTAGACACAGCAAGTGCACGAGTTCTCGAAGCCAATCGAGAGAGAGAAAAGAACGCACCGTGATCGTCTCGGATTTGTCCGTGACAGGGTACGTGATCTCGATCTGCAGCGAGCACAACGTGTCCACACGGAGAAGGCTCTCAGCCTCACACAATCGATCTCGGTGTCAGTTGAAGGTGAAGACATGCAGCGGCGTACCCAGGAACGACCGCAGGACCGAACGAAGCGCCACTCGACCCCCACTCTTGCGAAGCAGAGGCGCTTGTTGAGCCGCCCCGTGAGCGCGCGAACATACTGCTCTGCCTGTAATACGCCACAGACAAGTGCCAAGCGTGAAGGAAGCGGCAATGACTACATGATGTCAATGGCGTCGAATACGAACATCTTTGATGCACAGGTTCGGGCACAGGAGCGACACGCCGAGCGTGCACGGACAGCACAGGTAGCCCCAGCAGACGCAGAAGGCGCAGGGCCAGTAGTCCTTGAGCGTGTTGTTGATCTGGTTCACCGCCGTCTCAAAGTCCTCGCGCTGGATCAGGTGGCTCAGCTCCGGCGGGAAGTCGTCGTCGTAGGCGCGCGCGACGCCCGTGACGAAGCGCAGCTCGCTCGGGAAGAGCTTGATGACCGCGTAGTCGCGGTCCTGGCGCTTGGAGCTGGGCGGCGCAGTGAAGGCCACGTGGTGGTGCGGGTCCAGCGAGCCCGCGTCGCTCGAACTCGTGGACGTCGTCGTGGCGACCATGCGCTAGTTGACAGCTGGCCACTGGCTGCTCGCATGTGGCGCTTGCAACATGGACCGCACAGGAGAGGATCGTCAACGCCCTTTCACAGTCACGCGACCTTCGCGCAACACTCGCTAGAGTGGATGGCTTTATTTTATACGTTCGGATGGCCTCCGGACTTTTCAAAAAGCTAAAGTCCGCTCACACCTGAATGCTCCACGAAAGGCCGTTCGGGAGCATCAGCGGAGAGGCATACAAACTGGGAGTTTGACCAGCCGCTGTTTTAGCAGAAAACACAAACAACAACGCAAAGACAAAGAGCCGCGGGAGGCGACGCAGGGAGCCGGCCGACCTTGCGCGGCGGAATGAGATTTGTCATTGGTCGGATGCCTTCTGGTTTGAGCCGAAAAGGAAAATCGGGTCTCGGACACGCAGGAAGTCTTGAGTAGAGGGGCCACGGTACTGTCCCGAATCCGGAAAGAACAGCATAAGTCAAGTGAGTTCTGCTTTCCCACGATGCCGTCACTGCGAGTTGCCCATGCATTTAATCCGCAGCTAGGGGTTGGTATTCCCCGAGCGCGTCCGGAATCAGGAAATAACTGTCCGGAGGTGCCAAGCACTTGACGACGCCGCCGATGTCGACCAGGCCTCCTGTGCGATCGTGCGAGCCACTGTGCTTGTCCGCGCTCGAGCGCCCAGAGACGACAGCAACGCTGGTGTGGGAGTAGCTCAATTACCGAGATGTACCAACTCCCACCTGCGTGTGGCTCTCGTGCAACATGTCTCTGAAGAGAGACAACTCCACCTGAGTTTCCATCACACCCCTCACTCGTGGACGGGAGCACATTCGCGCATTGTACCCAATATCGGCAGGCGTTAGCATCGCATTTGGTCAGCACATGGCCGTAGTGACTCATTCACTTCGCGGTGGCCACTCGGCATCAACGAGTCGAGGGGAAGTCAACGCGCCATGAGCTCCAACATTGAACACCAAAGCCGACTCGCGGCGAGCACTGTAGCAGGCGTCCTAATCGAGATACCTGTTCACATACCGTGCGAGCACTGCTCTCCACGCCGAGCCCCAGTCGGAAAGCGCGGCAGTGGAAAGAAGCCAGAGCAGACCTGATTTCCCGTTCTGTGGGACCTCAGGGAGGGGGGGGGGAGACGAGACTGCGCTTGTACCTAGTGCCGCATCAGCAAAATACTCGATGGTGCAGTCACAGCCCCCCAGTCTGCGTCGTCAAACAAGGTACCAGACGCACGAACTGGCTGGTCCCCGTTCCTTGTCGCTTTCTCCAGCTCCACCTGCGCTCTCATTCTCCAATTCGCCATCAACCGAGTACCCAACCACCAGCAGCCGTCAACTATGAAGTTCGCCTCGGTCCTTGCCATCGCCGCCACGGTCGCGCTCGCCTCGTCCTCTGTTGGTCGCGCGTCCGCGGCCGCGCCGTGCACACAGAGCGACGCCGAGACGATCCTGTCGCTCACGGGCGAGATCCTCTCGGACAAGAACTGCATGGCGGCCACCAACGCCGAGTGTCCGAACGCCAGCTGCTACACGCTTCTCGAGAAAGTGACCGACCAAATGCCGAGCTGCGTGGCCGACGGCAAGAACCCCAAGGAGATCTACCAGAAGCTGCTCAAGGACTGCAAGGGCAGCAAGAGCGCCGCCAGCCACCGCTCGGGAGCGACCTCGGCCGCACTCGCGCTCGCCTCCACCGTGCTCGCGGTCGCCATGGTCTACTTGTAAGCGCAAGCTCATGGATGTCCTCTTTGGGTTGACAGAGGAGGACGTTACTTTGAGCAAGTGAGACGGCGGCGGTATGGATCTGTTGTGCACTGTCGACGAAAGCAGATTCGGGCAAGCGTGACGTGACGCGTCCAAGCAATTTAGTATACCGTGTCTATGAGCCCTCTCTTTCTCGATCTCTGTCTGCTTTGCACGCCTTGCATACGATACGACCAGCGCAATTGCAGCGAGAGAAGGTGTGGCGGACGTCTGCCCCACATTGCTTCCTCTTCAACCGTTGGTCGACACATCCAAGAACCTCGTCCTCATGTGCGTCCTGGGCTCGTTGTGCCCCTACCAGGCTCATTACATTCAGCAGCCCCAGAGCATTCGGTTTCAAGCGGGCAGTGAGAGATTTCAACACATTGACCATGCTCTGGCACATTACAAGCTGATCTCTGTCCCAAGCTGCTGTTGCAACGGGTTGATAGGAGCAACTACCAGGAAGAGCTCAGCCTTGCTGACACCGCTCAGTCCTGTACGCGCCAGAAGGAGGACACTCGCGCGGGGCATTTGGTGGTGGGGAGAAACCTGGAAAAGCTTACACTCCCCCTCCCAAAGAAGCGCTTGCGATCGAGGTCTCGGATTTGCTTTGAGGTGAGCGAGGATGTTTTCTATTTATTTTCGCTGGTTGCACTTGAGGCCAAGTTGCTCGTCGTGGGGAGACACAGTCATATATCTACAATAAGCCCATCTGATTGGACGACAATCGATGAGTTGAGCTGGCGACTCGCAAAAAAGAGGCTTTGCGGTTTTGATTGGCTGGAAAGTGCGCATAAATCGTGACTGACTTTATTCGCACGACGAGCCCAATTGCATGACCTGACTATATGTTTTTTCAATGTAGTTGTGGAACGACACTGGAGCATCCGGCAAACCGATCACTTCTCATAT
>JAASFQ010000940.1:0-11850 GCA_023333845.1 Globisporangium polare | reverse complement strand
TCTATCTTCTTATGTGGCGTTTTGAAAAAACCTTGCTCGAAAAATTCACAAGATGGGCGAGAGTTGACTTCGTCCGACTAGAATTAGTTTGTCCAGGTAACCAACTGCGACAGTGGCTGGGTACCTCTATTCTCTCGACAAAATCAGGGTGTGCAATCCACTGTTAGGACCATATAACATATCACGACTGATTTGCAGTGGTCTTCGAGATGCGCGCTTGTTCTGTTTTGTTCCCTCCCATTCCACGTGCCGCCCGCAGACCCAGCAGCAGCACACTTTCGATCTTGCAACAGCAAACCGGACGCTTCGTCATCAAAAAGCCAATGTCAAGTGGCCTTTTGCCAGAAAAGCCACGCAAAGCGACAAACACGCATTTGGCTCGCTCATCGTTGGGAACTCTATGCAAAGAGTTCAGCCGTGTGACTTGGAGTTTGGGTGCGGAGACCCCCTCCCCCCCCCTCCACTTCCAGCAAGGACCTCATCAAGCGACCCGACATGATTCGAGTTGATTAGTCTCGTTGTGCAACGCAGGGCAGGTCGCCGCTTGTGAGCTCTCTCTATGTGTATCTTCAAAAGCGAGAGAGAGAGAGAGAGAGAGCGCGCGCACTGGGTGGACTGCCGGTGGTCCGAAAGGCAGGTCGACTGCTGCTTCGTGATCACCTCGCGGAGGTCTCTTCTGTCAAATGAGAGAGGCAGAGAGGGAGCATTCCTTTCACAACTATCAAGTCCCAAGAGCAAACAGTGCTTCGCCAGAGCTGGATGCTCACAGTAACTGCATCGGTCGGACCTGCGCGCGCAGATCCCCCGAGAAGCGGATATGTTGGTTACCAGTCGGTAGAGCTGGCTTCGCACGGAAAGAGAACACACAAGCAGACAACCCCTCTGCGCCATCAAGCCACCTCCTCTCCGGCTTCGCTTCCAAAATGTCCACCTCCTTGCGTGTTTGTTTGCTCAATTGCAGCGCAAGTATCCGGTGACCGGCTCTGCGTGTCGCCTTGCCAAGGCGCTCGATACTCGAACAATCAAGAGCCACAAGCATGTTGAGCAAGCGAAACGACTGCCGAATCTACGCGCGGAAAGCGAGCCTGCGAGTCGGCACACAAAGCTTGATCTCTGCAAGCTCCAAGCACATCGGAGGACCCCCATCGGAATTGAGGTCGTTCGGTGGCGGATGGCCAGCATCGCCAGCTCGTGTGGCTTGCCATGAGCGACGAGTGGCAGAGCTGTCGTGGCCACAAGCGTTAATACCAGTCCAGCACGAGCTCTCTCTCTCTCTCTCGGTGCGCGCGCGAGATGATGAATCGCGCTCTGAAGGTGATCGATCCGTCCATCCGTCCATCGAGTGTCGACGCTTCGGGTGATGTCGCGCAGAAAATAATCAGGAAGAGGTGCAGACCGAGCTATCAATAGATGCACGGTTTCTTAGTCAGGTTTTATATTTACCTTACGAAATAGATTAGTGAGTGTTCAGCCACTCAAGTAACCTCTCCAAAATGCCATATCTGTTATCCAGGGCCAGATCCGAACTCATCCCAGCTGGCTGAACGCCTCGCCTTTCCATCCCGAGCCAAACGCACCGAATCGCCCCCAATCTCATTTTCCACCCACCCACCACCAGCAGCAGAAACACATTGTCTGTCTGCACTATACGCTCTGCGGATCTGCTTGCGAGCTCCAGCTCCAGCGCCATCCCCCACAGGCAACCAGGCGCGTGTTCCATACCCAACGCCAGTCAGCCACAAAGCGCAAGAAAGTCAGCACGGCCAGCTGGATCCAACGCACGGCTTTGATCAAACGACCGGCCCAACAAAAAGGGTCGGCCCGCTGTTTGAGAACCAGGCGCTCCGGCTTGCGGCCGCGGTGCCTCTGCATCTCGCATCTTGACAGCTGCCTGTCGGCAATCTGTCTGTCTGTCTGTATATCGCCCCGCATCTTGCGCTGCAGCAGCGCCATTGCAGCAACGAGCCACCATTCCGTAAATTGTCCGTTGCGAGTCAAGTCCGTCGCCACATCACCGCGACCAGAGAAGATGGCCGACTACGAAGGATACCTGCTGCTGCACGACCAGGCGCGAGGCGCCGACCCGCTCTACTTTGAGCTCGTGGGCGGCGTGCTGGCGTACTACACCAAGAAGCACGGCAAGTGGCTCGGCGAGTACTCGCTCACGCGCCACCGCGTGGTCGCGCGGCCCGTGACTGGAGGATTCAGTCCGCACCGCTTCGCGATCGAGTTCTGTCCCGTGCGGTCGATCCACGACACCGACCGGTCGCTCAAGGGCTTCAAGCGCGCGACCGTGCTGCTCAGCGGCTCGTCGCAGGAGGTCGCGCACCGGTGGATCCACGCGATCCAGACGTGGCGCCGCCGCAACTGGCGCGACTCGGTCGTCATCGGCGACTACGACGACGAGTGCAAGGCGCTGCGCCTGGTCATGTGCATGTACAAGCTCGAGCCCAAGATGACCAAGCCCGTGGAGGTGACCAACGTGCTGCGCAAGGTCGAGATGGCGCCCGAGCAGGACGACCGCGAGTCCTTCAGCCAGGACAAGCGCAACTTCATGCTCGCGTCCTCCAATTTCAACCGCCTGAGCTTCGTCGCGCGCACGAGCACCATCGCGCTGTAGAGCGATATCTCCGTGTACCAGTCAGTTCCCAGCACCTGTGAGTGTGTCGATGTTTGAATTTGCGTGAGTGAGTCAAGTTCCAGATGAGTGAAAAGCACGGGAGGCGGCCATTACAAGCGGTCGAAGCTTGCAATGGCGCCACTTCGTGTGGATTGGTGTAAATTATGAGCGTGCTGTACAATAAATACGTGGTCTTCCCATTATCAAGCTCCACTCTGCCTGCATACATCACACTGCTCATTTGTCACCACCAGTCATTGCCACCAATTTCACGCTGACTCCTCGCCGCCGTGACCCGCTGGTGCTGGATCTGCTGGATCCGCATGCTCGTCTCCGTGTCCACTTCGCGCAGCAGGTCTTCTACCAGGTTTGCAGCCTGGAGCATCGATTTGCCGAGGCCCTCGACTGTCTGCACCATGC
This sequence comes from Globisporangium polare, assembly GCA_023333845.1. Taxonomy (NCBI): domain Eukaryota; phylum Oomycota; class Peronosporomycetes; order Pythiales; family Pythiaceae; genus Globisporangium; species Globisporangium polare. The sequence continues at coordinate 8,810 of JAASFQ010000940.1, read as the reverse complement.
CGCACTCAGTGGCCACCGCATTTGAAACCTTTCGTTCATACAGCATTAACATCAAGTCTCGTTAGTTTTCGTATCTTCTTCACCCACACACGAAGCGCAAAAATCGGCGTTGTGACCTTCGTGTCGAGGTTCGTCGCCTGCACTTGTTGCAACAGCCCATCCAGCTCCGCAGCAAGCACGTCAACGTGGTGCTTGAGCTCCAGAGGGTCCTTGCACGCGACCCCGGGCGTCGGCAGGCGGTGCAGCGACGTCTCAAGGGAATCGCACACCGCGCTCAGACTCTCAATGAGCTCTGGGAGACGGCTCGCGACCTGGACCGACGGGAGCGCCTGGTCGGCGAGGTTCTCCTCGATGAGCTGGATGTGCTTCTCTCGGTCTAGACGCAGCGACGTGTCGTGCAGCAGCTGGAGTTTGGATTGGAGGACGCCCCACGCTGCGAGCATTTGTTGCTACATAGGTGAACAACGTTCATGTGGCTCAGCGCTAGTTTTCGAACCAACGATGCTCGCATTGCAGACAGCAGCGCGACACTCACCTCGGCAGATTGCTCTTGCTGTCGAAACGCTTGCGAAGCTCGCATTTCCGTGAAGCAGAGCTGGTAATACATGGCCTCAAGCAGCTCGAGCTCCTCTTCATCGGTCTGCTGAGGCTGGCTGCGTGATAACAGAGAAGCAGAGACAGAAGAAGCCCTTGCTCGTGGTGTCGTGCTGCCGGTTGCCGACCTCGGCGCGAGCACAGTGGCCTCCACTGGGATCGGCTGCGACGCGACCTTCGCAGGTCGCTTTGTGCTGCGCTCAGCCCCACTAGTGCTGATGCGCTTTGGGAACGCCGGTCGCTCTCGCACTGTGGGGGATTTCACGACTGGCCTGGGCTTTGGTTTTACGCTAGCGCTCGCTGTTGTTGCTGCGACGGGCGGTGTGTTCGGTTGTCGCTGTTCTAGTGGGAGCGACTTGTTTGCCTTGTACGCCTTGAGTCGCTCTTTCAGGTCTTGACCCGTCGATCTGCCGGCTGCAGCTGGTGCTGGTGTTGTTGTTAATTTGCTCGGAGGATGGACAGCAGCACTAGCAGTAGACATGCTGATGCGAGGTCGCTTCGTTGTTGGTACCGGACTCGAATGGGACTCGCTCTTCGATTGAGCAGCGTTAGCTGGCGCAGAGGAAGGCATTGTCCGCGCTACCGTCACTGATGACGCATGAGCTCTGCTACGATTCGCACCTGGCCCAGCACTCGATGGCGTGCTTTGGTTCGTTGCCCTCACAGCGCTGTTGATGGCGGCTCGTGGCGCTGCTGCTGCGGATGATGGAGCTCCTATCGCTGCGGACCCACGCACCGCATGGCTCTCGACGTTCTTGCTCTGCAGCACCTGCGCGTACCTGGAGGCCACCACTTTGACGCGGCTCGCGCTCTTCTTCTTGGCTGTGGCGACGGCGGTCGTGGCGCGCGCCGCGCTGCTGCTGTCGCCGGGCCGCTTTGGATCCATGCTTGAATTCGAACTCGCGCAAAATGCGGCGAACTTGTGGGGCAAGGACTCTCCCTCTAGAAGAACAAACATCCACTCGACATCGTCTCCCTCTATTAGAACTTGGTTGTCACCTCAAAGCGATGGCTCACTTTTTCTCGGGCTGCCAAACGCGTGACCCAGTTCCTCAAACTATTCAGCAGTGGAGCCTTGCGTCGGGACAACCCTCGTGCCAGAGTGTTTCCTCCAGCTCGATATCTGCATGACAGTGTTCTTGCCAGTGAGGTCTTCGGTCGTTGGACCGCTGGCTGGAGACGAGCTCGACGTGGAGGCTTCGTGTGATTGTTGCTGCTGAGCTGTCATCTGGTGTTGAGCAGTTTGCGGGCTTCGCAACTCGTTGTGGCCGAGATCGCCAGGAAGCCAGTACCATTGCAAAATGTGGTCGCGAATGATCTTTGGTACGGTCTTCTGCTCTGCCCTCCACGCCCTCTCGAACACGTGCCTGGTGATCGTTTCGTGGTTTTCGAGCTTGAGAACAACGCTGATGAGCGCATCGAGAGTGGACTCGCTCATGAAGACGAGCCCCGCGGTCTCGCCGAACGACATCTTCTCGCGAAACTGCCGCCGCTCCTTGGACTTCTCGCGCTCTTTCTCCGTCAGGTGCTCCCAGGTCGACATCACGATGGCCATGAACACGTTGAGCATGATGATGCAGAAGACCACGCTCGCCGAGCAGATGTACACCATTCCAAAGATGCCGCTGCTGTCGTAGATCGGAGCTGGATCGTAGAGCCCAAAGTTCATCTCAAAGACACGGAAGAAAGCGTCCATGAACGTCGACCACTCGGGAAAACTGAGGCCGTAGAGAAGGTACCCAGCGCACGTGTACCCAAGCAAGACGGTCGTGTAAATGGGCAGGAACGACAGGATGTCGGGCATGGCACTGAACACGCTGTTCGTGAGCCGTCGCCCGCCGTCGGTGACCTTAAAGTACTTGATCGCGCGGGCTGTGATCAGGAGCATGTTGAAGATGTTGAGCGTCACGAAGATGTTGTCGCTTTGCGCTTGCTGGAGCAGTGAGATGTACTCGTCCAGGGAGCTCAGGTTGAAGAAGTCGTCTCGCTTCGAGTCGGTCGCCATCAGCCATCGCGCGAAGAGGATCCCCAAGTTGTTCATGAGCATGATCCACTCGCCGAGTGTCTCGAGCTTTCCGTAGTAGAAGACATACTGCGCAGGCGGAGACGAAGAGCACGGAGATCGTCAGCGTGACAAGAAGAGCAATTCCTACAGACTGAGTGGACGTACCTTGAGAATGCTCCCACGCGACACGACGCAAATGTTCCAGAGCTCGAGAATGATGAAATACATCAGAAGCAGGACGTACATGGCTTCATAGACGACGCGGACTAGGTTGGTCTGGATCTTCATGTTGTACGGCTCCATGTTTGTCACGTAGATGGCTGAGGAAGGCGCGACGATGCCGGCCAGCGTGAAGTCGACGCGGTAGTTCACCACGGAGCAGAGCCGGAGATCGAAGTTGTAGAGCGACATCGTGATCTCGACGGACTTTGTGTTGCGATCGATCCACCGGTACGTCTGCATCTTGTTGAGCTTCGCGAGCTCGTCGGTTCCGTTAGTGGTGCTGCGCAGGAAGAGCGTCTGGTAGCCACCCACCAAGTCTTTGCTTGTCGAGAATCGGAACATGTCGAGGGTCTGCAGCTCCGCCTCGCTTGCCGGCGTTCCGTCAGTCGTCCCGAATGGCGAGGTAGACTCAACATTGCCTGAAATGCAGAGTTGATTCTTTGTTGGCAAGAAGCCACTGAAGCAGGGACTCTCCGAGAACTCCATCGCGCTCGTGTCGACGACCGAGTACCGATTCTGCAGCACACTGAATCCGCCGATGATCTTGGACCGCGAGGCAATGGAGTACATATCATCCTCACTGCGAGGTACTCCATCCGGGTATGTGCTCGAGTATACGGAGACGAAGAACGAGTTGGTGAGCCAGTCCCAGAACTCGCTCGTGTCGGAGATGTCGGCAAACTTGATACCCGACGGTGCGCGCGAGCTCCCCAGCAACTCGCTCAACAGCGCTTCACGCAGTTCCGATCCTGCGGAGACATTGCATTTTCCCGTGGTTAGTGCTTGGTGGTGTCATGTTACACCGCATACGCTGGCAACACCTTCAACTTACGTCTCGCGATGTCGCGGTCGATGAGCAGTACGCTCATGTAGATCATCAGAAACGCCAGGAACGCGCCTAGTTTGCGCGAGAGGCGACGGAACTCGCGCTTCTCCTTAAGGTCCTGCAGCAGGAACTCGCGTGGGATGTCGGAAATGCGTGGCGTCCGCTGCGGTCGAAGCTCCGAGGCTGTGGCGGCATCGATGTTCGCAGGCCGCAGCTTCTGCAAAACCTTGGTCACCAGGACGACTCGCTTCATGGCGAAGACAGCCAGTGGGTCACACCACAGCCGGCAGCCAAGCCGAGCAATATCAATGTGATACGCCTATTCTTCTCTTGCTGAGCATCCGTTGATTGGTATGCGCGGGGCAACGAGCAGAGTCAGTCAGTTCTTGGTTCCCACCACAGCGAAGCGCTTGAAATAGCAGCAGCACCGCCAAGAAAATAGATTTACACCGAAAAGCGAGCAATCTTGGGTGCGGCTGACTCTTGTGATCGAAAAACAAGCAGACGGAAATTGCTCCGACAGTAAACACTCTTCATGTTACCTGATCAACAAAGTAGCAAAAACTTCATGGCATCAATACTCTTCTCGACCCGCCACCCTTGACTAAGAGTCAGAAGTACCGCTTCGCGTGCTCTTTCAGTAGTACACACCAGCTGACAGGCGCAGCTTTTCAATCCACATGTCTCGCTCTTCGATGGTTGTGGCGCGCAGCTTGAAAACCCGCTTGCTGTCCGCGTGAGATGACCGCTTCTTCCTGTTCTTGTCGAAAAAACCCTTTTGGAGGTCGAAAACGTGGGGCGCCTTTGCTGACTCAGGAGGGATGATGTGAAACCCTTCACCAGCATCTCGAGAGCGCTCGATACGGCATCTGCACAGCACAGATATCACCGTTTGCAGATGTCAGCTCTTCCTCTTTACCTCATCCTTATTCAGCAAACGATCAGCACCTCACTTACCCAGTCAGGCACAACTCTTTAATGATTCGTCCGCGCTCATAGTCATCCTTCGTCTTCGCATACGTCAAGTTGGAGCCAATCAAGATGAAGTAGCGCTGCTTCCAGTTGCGTCGACCCAGTGGGTTGAACGCGTTTCCACCTCCTCCCTGCTTGATCAGGTATCCTTGGAGCTCCATCACTTCGGTTTCTTGTGTCGCCTCGATCACTCTCTCGCTTGGGAGTTGCACCTAGAATTTCACACCATTGAGTCTCCGTTCGTGTTCCCCCACTTCTTGTCAAAGACAGAAAGAGTACAGTACGTACCGACACAAACGCCGCTTCTTCCAGCATGTCCCTCTGCTTCGTCGCCATCTCGTGCATGAGGTCCACATTCTCGATTGCTCCCTCGAGAGCTTCCTTGCGCAGCTGTTGTACAGAGAGTTGTGAAACCGTCAGTCACGACAGCTCTCCGAGTGTGAAAGAAGAATACGGACAGTTCTTACAGCTTGGAGTTTCGCAACTTCGACGAGCTTCTTGTTCACGTCAGTCTGAGCACTCATCGCGTCCTACATAGCAGCAGCACCAGCGTTAGTGACACCTTGTACGGCATACCAGATACAAGGACCTCGAGGATACTCGCCTTCTGGTAAAATCGCTGATTCTGGTTGGCCTCCTGGCAAGATTTATCGCTTTCTTGAATCGACTCCTGAAACGATGAAGATCACAGAAACACAAATGAGTACTTTCTTGCAATCCTCAGATGCAGGCAAACCAAGTTCTTCTTCCTGCCGTACCTCAATCACGTCAATGTCATGGTGGCGAATCTTTTCGAGCTTTGCAGTGAGCTCAGCCAGCTGTAATCGGATCGTCTGGTTGAAGAAATGCGAAAGCTCTTCTTTCTACAGAAAAAGTATCAATCAGCATCGATAGTTGGACTCAAAAACACAAGGAAGCCCAGTCTGAGGAAACGTACCGCCTTTGGTCCTTTTGCACGATCTGAGTACAGCCCCATCAGATTGAAGAGATGTCCTTGGTAGTGATGGAAGAAACGCTGCGAGATAGAGTGTTAGGCGACCATCTCAGTCACAGAGTCAACAGCTTGCAGTTAGCAAACGACCTCACCTTGAACTCCGTCGACTGAAACGAGTAGATGTCCTCGTCCTCAGGATTGGTCAGTAAATGCCGGTCAGCTTGCTCGCTCATCTCAGCGTGGAGCTCCTTCAGCACCTCCTTGCAGTGCTCCGAAGAAATGTTGTTGTTTCCGTCTTCAATCTTGATGTAGAGTGATTCCACCAGGTCTTTGAACAGTTTCTACAAAAGCACAGGCATCTTAGTGCGCAACTTGATGTGATAGCAGCGTTGCCTCAAATTGAAATTGAGCTTCTGTTACCTGGAGAAGTGCGTTCAGCTTTCCCGACCTCACTGGCATTGTCTTCAGATTCGCTTTCGCGAAACGCTTTGCAGCAGCATGCACTTCGCGCAGTTTGTTCATCTCACAGGGCAGCTAGCACGCATAGACACATAGCCACGCCAAAGTAAGTTCACAGGTCCGATGCAGAGACAGTTCGCCAGCTTTGCCTTACCTCGATCAGCGACAGGGGCTCGCTTGGCGCACTGAAGACGGGGATGAACCCATCCAAGTCAGCTGTATCCACGATACTCCCAAGCTGCTCCGCCATGCGCAACTTGTACATTTTGATCCCAGACTCCACAATGTTGAGGCAGCAGTTGTGGATCGTGTCTTTCCAGATCTTGCCCTTGAATGCCTGCGAAAGTCAAGTGACAGCATAGTTGAGTTAGCCAGATAAACCAGCACACAAGGCAGCGACGAATCCGAGCCAAAGTGTACCTTGAAAGGGTTCGGGCGGTGAGCCAGCATGGACACGAGGATGGAGCTCAGCAGCGGCCCATTCAGCAAAACTCCCTTCAGGTACCGGTTTCGTCCAGACTCCATTAGCGTGCGTGAAAACTTTTCGATTCGCTTTTCAAATGTGCTCGCGTCGCTGGGAGGAAGCGGGAAGCACGACTGCTCTGGGAAGATTGGGAAGAGCTGTTCGTAGAACTGAGCCGAGCTGGATTCTGGAGCGAGCGTGGAGAACGCATTGCGAAGGTAAGTGTTCTCCACTTCTTGCATCGAAAGGTTCTTCTCCGCGACGCTGTCTTTCAGGTTGCTCGTGGAGAGGTTTTGCAAAAGCCACACGAGCTTCGGAGACTGCGGGAACGCTAGATATGCAAATAGACAAGTGAAGCACAAGCACTTGGTCAGAAGAAAGCTGCAACCAAAACCAACAGGTCAAGAGTCCACGCCCCCTGTTACGTACAATGCTGAAGTCGCGTATCGCCATCGTCCCCACCGCAGCGCTTGGCAAGAAAGGCGAATTTATCAATCGATTCCGGTGAGAGCTCGCCATTCACATGGTGCACGACAACACTAAAGATGCATTAAAGAGCGTTGTCAGTATTCTAATCGCTCAGACTCATTCTAACGAAACCAGATTAGCAACATCACACGATACCTGCTCAGTCCAGCAAGAATCGAGTACAGCAACGCGTCGAGGTTCTACACAATCCTCAAGGTCAGAATGTGAGCACAACAAGAAACAAAACGACTCATCAAGATCACAAAGGGGAAATCACTCACCTCATTGCTCCCGAAGCCCGGGCGATCAAGAACGACCAGGTACTTTGCGTTCGGGAAGTTGACGCGCTTCACATACAACCACACGCCTCTGTCAAAGACACACAGTTGGGAGTCGCACAAGTTAGGTTTCAGGAAACCCAACACAATCGAATAAAGACACTGCACGTAAAATGTTGAGCACGCACTCGGTCTCTCCGTCCGGAATCCACTCCCACGGGTTCACTTCGTTCACGTCCTCACCACTCGCCAGCAACTCGCGCACCATCCCTGACTTGCCGCTCTTCTAAAAAGCGCCGCCACGCAGTTCAATCGTCACAGAACAGAACAGCACGGCGTTAGTCCACACGCATACATGTAGCTCGCTCACATGATGGCCGATAGAAGTACGAGCTTTAACAGCTTGTCAGACGCAAGTCTTCACTCACCTTGGCGCCATGCACGCTGACGACGAGTAGCGGGTCCGCGAGCCGCTGCAGGAACGCGATCGCGCCGTTCTGGATCTGGATCTCGCCCGTGGCCTCACCCACGCTCAGCAGGCGGCCGGCGAAGAGCACGTTGCCGTTCTCCGGGAGCTCCGCCACGCCGCTCGCGAGGCTCATGCCGCGCGCGCGGAAGCTGCTGGCGCTGATGCTGCCCACGCGCACGACGCTGCGGCTGCTGCTCGACGCGCGCATGCTCACTCGTCTTGTCGCTTTCTCGTTCTGATCACTGCCGTTTTCCGCACTCAAAACTCAAAGAGTGAACCCACGCGGGCCTGGAAAAAACCCTCGCGAGGTTTTACAACCACCTTTTTCATACTTTCAATCGCGCGCAATTGAAATAGAATTCTCGTTATTCAGTTTTCGCGAGTCTGGAAACCGGCTTTTGAATGGTCGCTGCTGCTGTTCAAAACTAGGTAGTAAGGCTTGATTACAGTAGCAAGATATGGAAGATTATTGAACACTCACTGCTTGGCGATTTCCGCACAAATGCAATCGGGTGAACCCTTCACCACGCGTCGATGAATCTCATGAGCCTGCGCGCACTCGCACTTGCACCTTGGCTGCGTTCCTTCTTGCTCAAGAAGCCGGAGAGGAGCTACTGCTGGACAGCGAGGCGTGCGTGCACGAGCGACTCCGCGAGATCGAGGCACAGCAGTGCGTGACACCGCACAAGACGACGCACTTATCGCCACTCGACCACGATGAACAGCAACGCAAGTGGACGCTGAAGAAGAGTTCGCTCTCGCGTCGCTCGCAAGAGAGGTGTGTGCTGATGAACAGGACGACACGGAGCTCCTCGCCAAGTGGCGCGCGCTGCACCAGCGAAGAGCCTAGAGGACGGTATCGTTCGAGGACCCATCGCTGGCGGCACAGCTTGGTCTGCGCATCTTCTTCCCCTTCTGCCGATCGCTGCACGAGCCGGGCAAGCTCGCAGCGAGCCCCTGTCTGCTGCTATAAGTGGCGTCGAGTCTATTCGCGCCATTGCGGTGCCGAATCTCTGAGCAAGTCGCTCAAGACGACGGCTTTCCTCTTGCCTGAAGAGGGTAGCGCTCATCGCCAGCGCTCACTGTTCTTCCAGGTTTCGCAGCAGCTTCAGAAGCTCGA
>JAASFQ010000094.1:0-48408 GCA_023333845.1 Globisporangium polare | reverse complement strand
GGTTGTGGCAGACCTTGCTCGGGTAGGAGCAGCGCATCTGCGGCGCGAAGAGCTCGTCGACCGTGAGTCCGTGCGCGCGGAGGCTGGTCATTGTGCTGGGATGTGGTAGTGGTGGCGGCTTGTTGGTGGTAGTGCGCAGTGTCGAGCACGTTTGGGAATGAGCCTGTGGACAGGTGGGTAGGAGAGCGAGCGAGAGGGTGCATGCACGCGAACAGTGAGCGGCTCTGCTCCTCTGGGCCGCGTGTGGCTGGCTGGCCTCAAAAGAATCCCTTGGTAGCGTCCACTCAGCCCGAGCAGCGGTGAGGAGGTCACGGTTGCAATCTGTGCCTTCTCATCAGCTGCACAGCCAGTCCATCAATCCTGTCGAACCCCTTGAACAGAGGTGACACGCAAAAGGATCTGCGAATGGATTGAGTCAGGAAATTCGCTCAACTGAACGTAAGGGATCGAAACAGGCGATGTGGTGATTGTTCGTTTCAAATGCACGAATCGAATGAAGATTGTGGAGCAACGACAGATGGAGACCGCACTGGGTGCAAATCCGCGGCTTGCTGCATCGTTGGTGACGCATTCTGATGCGCATGGCCCATGGTGGAAGACGGCAATGGAAAGCCCCGCGCCGAGCGCAATTTGGTGCAGGTATCCTAGTTGAAGCTTTGAGGTTTCCTGGAAACCGGAGCTCCCAACAATTCCAGCGGCGGGAGAAGCTTGAGCTTCACAAACAAAATAATGCAGCTGCGAAAATCATTTTGGGAATCGCGCCAGCATGGAACTGCGACTTGCTACCGAATGACGTGCATCATCAGTCTGTGTAGTTTACAGCTTATATGCGCTTCGACAGTAAACCACTCCTTTTCCACACGTTTCGGTAGCCGACTGCAAGCTAATCTGAAGACCAGTGTCCATTGTGACGTCACTAACATGTATCTTCCCATAGTTATGGATAATTATCACATTTCTGGATTCAAGGATGGACGATGAGACTCACGTCGGCGCGCGCTGATTGGCCAAAGCGCGCTGATCGCGTGTGCGCTCCTGACTCAGTTCATTGACCCGGGGTTCTTGATATTCAATGCGCAGTATATGCATCGATGGTGAACAAAAGGGTGAGTCTGTCTTTCTGCGGTCAACTGCTAAAGGAATCGTTGGCGTAATACTGAGCAAGCGATCTCCCTGGAATTCGCTGTTGGTCAGCTGCTGAACAGATCAGGTCAAGTTCAGTTCAATTCCAAACTCGTCGTGGTGGATGCGGGGGATCTGTGGCTGCGGCCGCGAGACCTCGGCCAGGCGCAGGCAGCACAACCTGCGTGGACCTGCGCACTTCTGGCCGTTACTCAATTGCTGATGTGTGTGTGTGTGTGTTCGTCTCAATTGCGGGTAACGAGCGCAAGCGAGCGACTTTGGCTTGTTCTGGAGCCAAACAACCCAAGCCAAGCGATCGGCTCCGACACAAGGAACTGGCCCGGTCACTCCAAGCAGCCAAGCGTTGCTGAAGATGGATGGCTCTCACTAATTTACGATCGCACCGATGGCTTTGCGATCCTCCTATAGCTTAACGGCGCCACCACTGCAATGCGAGACCGCCCACGCCCACGGGACGCGTGTAAAGCATGGCGAGTCCTCCACCCTGGCTCTCATCTTGAGCTTGGCTCACTCTCAGGGCGTCAGCTTGAGTTGGCTGCGTGTACCTATTCCAGCGACCTTGAGCCGCAGTGGCTTTGAAGTCGCTGAGATCGCATGTTGGGCCAACGACAGGCAGCTCCAAGACAGTCTGGCTGGCATCGCCCGTCGCAGTATAGTGATGGCGATCCAAATGGCGCAACAATTAACGGGAAGCCCGCCACCTCGTCTGCCATTTTTAAACAGCAGAAGAGACGGGGTGATAATGGCGGAAAACGCGAGCGAGCGAGCGAGTGGGGTCCATACGTGCAGCGCTTCGCTCGCTCATGGAAATGGCGTGGCGATGCTATGCGATCCGATGCGATGGCGTGTGTGTGCATGTGGATTCCTCCTACCGGTATGCGTTGCATTCAAACTTCAATACAAGCTGTGTCCATAAATGAATCTATTACAACTTCCTGTCACGCGCGCAATACTCGATCGTCGCGTGTCCGAGAGAGAGAGAACGTGAGAGAGGATCCAGACAGGCAGCGAAGCTTGTTGCGGTGCAGCGGCTTCTTAAATTAATGTTCGCTTGCTTGCAGCAACGAGTCGGCGTCCAAACTCCAAACGGGTCTGCTGTCGTTTGCCGATTTGGAAGCGCGAGACGACTGGCGGCTGTCTCTTCACAGGCACAACTCGTAGTTGAGCATCTCCACCGCGCCGTCAAAGCTCTGCGCGAGCGCGTGCAGCACCTTCATGTCGTCGCCGACAGCATTGCTACCGTTGCTCCCACTGTTAACACCAGCGCTTGAGAAGCCGAACGCGGAGAAGTTGGGCTCGCCGAAGAGAATGCTCTGTAGCAGCTGCGCGTCCTGGACGCTGAGCTCGTCGTACTGGAATGCGTAGCCGTAGTGGTGCTGCTGCTGCTGCTCACATTTGTCCCCGCCCTCATCAAGCGAGAGCAGGAGGGACAGCGACGACGCGTCCACCGCTGTCGGAGACGAGGCGGAGTAATCGTAGCTGCTGGCGGCGGACTGGCGAGCATCTCCACAGTCTTGCTGCTGCTCTGGGTCTTGCGACTGCGCGGCGGCCATCGTCTGCGCGCGCATGACGCGCCGCCGCTGCTGCAGACGCTTCTGGTTCAGATTCGCCTTCTTGCGGTGGAACTCGCAGAGCTTGTGCAGCGACCCGCAGAGCTTGACCGCGCGCGGGTTCAGGCAGACCTTGCTCGGGTAGGAGCAGCGCATCTGCGGCGCGAAGAGCTCGTCGACCGTGAAGCCGTAGGACGTGACGCCTGTCATTCTTGTTTAGCTGGTCGTCTGGGTCTTGTTGGCTGTGTGCGTGGCTTGTTGGCTCGCTCTGTGGGTTGCGAGCAACTTCGGGAATGGGGCGAGTGGAGGGCCAAAGGCTGTGCGTGGCTGAGCCTGAGGATCCGTTGAGCACTCCTTGTCCAGAGGGTTGTTTCTTGCGCGCGCGCAATCGAATGGTTGATTATTTGTGGAGCACAAGCCAAGTGGCGTGCGCGTTTTGCGCTGTGCGGTCGGCTTGCGATTGCTGGCGTCCCGTGCCGCTGGAACGAACTTCAGACAGTTGCCGCCCTCCAACGAATAACGCGAGCCGACGACGCCGAAAGTTTGTCGAGCAAGAAAGAAATCATCTCGACAGCTCAATCGCGCGGACGCCGTTTGATGTTCTGAGAGCGCTGCGTTTGCGTTTGGGTGGCGAGATGCGAAGGGGGATGAGACCCAGGTTGGCGGACGCTCATTGGCGGGGGCTTCCGTGGATGGACCGAGGCTCGTCAAATCGATTTTGCGTGACTGCATACATGAAGGGTGTGAATAAACTAAAGTGAGTGAGCCAATCAGATGCGCGCGGCTGTCAGCTTTGAGTCAGGATATGCATGCCATAAGAAAGGTAGTCTTATGAATGATATGCATTGCTGACTCTGCTGGGCGAGGCGAGCCCACTGCGGCGCAGCCATCTCAGACTCGAAAGGTCAGCATCCTTGAAGCGTGCGCACACGACACTTTGGGTTCCGTTTCATCCGGACGCAATTTGCGTTGGAAAAAGAAGATTGAAATCGCGATAACATTGCTGCGATCAACCTGGATTGCAAGCACTTTTGAACCCAAGGAGGACTCACCAAATGATGCAGAAAGAGAGGGGGGGTTCCAAAATGGATTGATGGAGATGCCCACACCCTCGCGTTTTCAAACCTGAAAACGCCGAGACTGCTCGGGGTTTGAGCATATCGATCCGCTTTTTGGAGTCTGCAAACCCCGCTTAAGCATGTAAATGGGGGGTTCCAGAAGTGGTGGTCAACACGTCGAGGGCTTCCAAGCGCTGCATCCATCCCGTTCAGGTCGCGCTCGCGATTTCTGCTGTGGAATTCAACAGACAGACATCGAAGCGGAAATGCTTTGTGAAACGGCAGTCGTCACCTCTGCAGAAGCGTCGCCACCAGGACTGGACCGCTTTCAACGGAAGCGCACACGCAATACAATACCCGTTGTTGGTATTGAATTGCGTGCGTGCGGCGCTTCGGTTGCGAGTTTTCGCTTCTTAACTGCCGCTCACGAGGTGATCGCGTGTGTGCAACCTTGCATTTTACTTTCACAGCTGAAGCCCCGCAGTGTCCTGTATCACGCGCTCCGCGTTAAAATAATGACTGAAGCTGGAATCAAATGACTGATATTGGAACGCTGGCATAAATCCTGTGTGTGAGCGTGTATATGTATTGGTGGTCACGTGAGTGCAATCGCCGTTAAGGAGAGAGAGAGAGCTGGGCCTCTCTCTGTCTCGGAATAATTTCGGCGAATGCACGTTGTTCCGCGAAGTGAGGACGAGCACTCTCTCTCTCTCAAAGATCCAACGAGCTCTCCAGTACCGTCATCGCGACTTATTCCGTCGAAGAGCTACAATAGAGTTACCTGCAACAACCGTCCACGCATCTTCACCACGACCCCATGGTCGTGTGAGGATTCTGTCCATTCATCGTGCATTCATCGGGCTGTGGGTTCGATCAGATGAAGCCCTCGCACTCGTAAAACAATATCTAGGAAAGACCAACAGCACACACACACACACACACGCGATGGCTCCCAATAATAAAAGGTTTCGTTTGCTTACACGGGCGGAGGCGTGAACCTTTCGTGGCACTTTTCAACTGCGCAGCCCCGTCTGGCTTGCTTCTTTGCTTGGAATTCACATCGATGAGGCGCGGCTACAAATGGACATAACCTGGCACTTTTAGCAGCGAAGCCGCGAGGCGTGGCTCTGCCTCAGGCTCTGGCCCCGGCGTCGTCGTCGCGGGTCCAGGAGCGCGGCTTCATACTCGCTCTCCTCGCCGTCTTCACTATCGAAGAGCATGCTCTCGAGCGCTCGGAGCTCCTCGGGTGAGAAGTCGCTCTCGAGCGGCGGCGGAGCGCGGAACTCGTCCAGGAACACGATCTGGTCCGAGGACGCGGGGATGCTCATCGCCGAGCCGCTGCTATTGTTGCTGCTGTTGTTCTCTCGCGAGTCTTGCTGTCCCGAATGACGGCGCACCTGCCGGCGCCGCTGCTGCATGCGCTGCTGATTCAGGTTCGCCTTGCGCCGATGGAACTCGCAGAGGCGGTGCAGTGTCTTGTTCGGCTTGATGGCACGCGGGTTCGCGCACACTTTGCTCGCGTACGCGCAGCGCTTGTCGACTGGCACAGCGCCGTTGATCACAGTCGTGGCAGTGTTGGTCATCATCGATGTGGTGCTGGCCTCGTGCATATCGATGAAGATTGTGGTGGACACCATGTCTTGTCAAGCGGTCGTTCGGCTGCTTTCACGCGATCACGGGAAATTCAGTTGTGAGGCCTGGACAGCTCTTTATAAAGCCAAGCCAGCAGCGGCCCTTCTATTCTGCGGACACTCACTCGCTTCTGCGGGGGCGTGGTGAAATAAATAGCAGCTGACTCACGGACGGCCGCACAGAAGGACGAAATGGCTCTGTTTGGCTTCAAATCTTGTGGCCCCGGACGCCCAAAAGAGACTCCCACCGTGGCACAGGCCAATCGTACCTGACACATCAATCGGTGAGACCAGAGATCAGAGGTCTCCCTCTCTAGTGTATCAGGCACAACTGTGATTGGAATCTGGCTAGAATTTTTGTTTGAATTCCCCCAAGTACGAATAAACAGACACCTGTGTTGTCGAGCTCGCCATTCTTACTGTATTGTATTCAGCGCTGGATCTCTATAATATGCAGTGGCGCAAGGGAAGATTGTGTCCTTGGCCAGCCAGCAATCAGTCCGTCCATCTGCATAGGCGTCTGTGCCCAAGGCAGCAGCAAGAGAGGGCTCCTCTCTGCCGCCTCTACCAGATCTGTGATTGAGATTGTGGGGGCAAAGCGCTTTATTGAGCCGCCGCCACGCAACAATGCTGAGGCTGCGTATTGAGCCACGAGGTCCCACTCCACCCAATTGTGGAGGCCTCTCATGATGATCTCCTCAGAAAGCTGCCCCACCCCCGCGCCATCGAAACCCGACTTTAAATGAGATTGCTGGTGCATTGCATGGGCCACAATGAGTTCTGGCTCGTATTTGCTTGGTCCCAATGCTGTCGCCAATCGCAAGCCAAGAACAACACTTGCGCGCATGCTGTGATTTCGCATTGGCCACGAAAACAAACAACATGCAACTCTGCTGGGCTTCCGACTTTATTTTTGCATCCACTTGCTTGGTCTGTCCGTTAGAGTGGCTCTTACGAGAAGCATTCTCGTCGCGCATTGGCGACAAGCAAGCGAAGCGACTGGTAAAGAGACGAAGTCCACTGCTTGACGCCTCGCGTCGCTGGGCAGGAGCGTCCAACTGTCCAACCGCATACCATAGATCAACTTTGGGCTGAGGCGTCCATTTGCTTTTGCTTTTGACTTGACAGAAGCGATCAACCACCACACCACACACGCAGATGGGTGGACACGGACACAGTTGGGGGGGAAAAAACTCAGGTGAGGTCAGCGTCTCGCAATCAAAAGATAATGGTGAGAGTTGGGATTTCTGGAGATGCTGGAGAAGCTCTCGCTGTGATCCTGTACTGAATGGTCAGTGAGGAATTCAACTTGAGCGGCCGGATTCTCTATCGAAATGCTTTTCCCTGCTTGAATTGGCTGTCGCTTGC
The DNA here is from genome assembly GCA_023333845.1 of Globisporangium polare. Taxonomy (NCBI): domain Eukaryota; phylum Oomycota; class Peronosporomycetes; order Pythiales; family Pythiaceae; genus Globisporangium; species Globisporangium polare. The sequence goes on along the minus strand of JAASFQ010000094.1, from coordinate 41,658 downwards.
TTGAGCATGACGTTGGTGGCATCAGAAGGCTGAACAAACAGCAACAAGTGTTGACAGAGGTGTCGAAAATGTGCGGTCCACACGAGCTGTAGCATGTCGCATGCGTGTCAAGCCATTTCACCCAAGTTGAAGGAGGCGCTTATGGTCCGGACTGGAGGCGACACTGACTCTCTGGCCAAGATGAGCTATGGAACCGAGAGCAGCAGCTCGCGCTTTGTCGCTGGAATGCTGCACGAGCGCGTCAGGCCTGATGTTGCTGTGTGGTGCAGTGGACGCTTCACACCTGGCGCGCAGTTGGTAGTGCAGACTGTCAATCGTGCGTTCTCGCTAGTGGATGCAAAGAGCACCACCACAATGTCCCAAGACTGAATTGTCTTCGCCGTTGCTCTCAGTCGCCGCTTTTCGGGCTCCGAGTCCTTCACTCTTGCCAGCGTGTGGTAAGTGTTGGCTCAAGGCACGATCTGATTCGCCACATCCACGCCACGTTTATCTCGGAAAGCATTTATAGCCGCTGATAATCTCTCGGAATAGCTACTAGTAGCGCCAGAACCGAGGGTCAGAGTGCCTGACTATCAGGCTGGCTGGCTATCTCTCGGGACTGGGGATAAGATCCCATCCGCACTCTGAGCGCGCGTTCCCGTTCTGTTTCCAGGCAGAAATACGCCATTCGATCCAGATCTCGAGCTCCCGGCTCTCTCAATATGAAACCCAATCACGATGGCCAAGATCTTACGATCTTGGAGGCTATATTTGGTGGACTCCGTGGGGCAGTTCGGAACCTCAACAGCAGCGAGTGACCCGAACCTATCTGTCTATCCATGCAGTCAAGCCCACACAATGAGACTTTCATCACCAGCTCTAGTCCACGCCAGCTCGCTGCCGCCTTGCTTGATCGTGTCGCCGTCGTCTTAGAATTCGTCCAATAACCCAAGCTTTTCCTGCCGCCGTGGCAGCAGCAGCACGCAACCACGACGGCGCACCAGGCCGCAGCAGGAGCGGAGATGCTCGCCCAAGACCAGATCCACGACCTGGACTCGGATTTCCTCAACATCGACTCGTTCTTCGCCAACAACGACGACGAGCACGAAGGTAAGGAAGGAGCCGAGGTCATCACTTGAGCTTAGCGGTATTGAAGGCTGACACGGGTGATCATCGCTCTTTGGAATGCGGCTTGAATGTAGAGCTCTGGTCGACGCCACACCTGGCTAATGTGCGCAACGGCGAAGACGAGGACTGGTTCGGAACGGATCTGGACCCGCTCATGCAGGACGATCCAGAGGAAGTCGTAGCGCCTCAGTCCAAGCTATCTGTGAAGAGCAGCAGTCCGGAGAAAACGCCAAAGCCCAGCGCACTATCCGCAGCAGAACCTGCGATTGGCATCAAGAGCGGGGCCAAGGTGCAGATCAAGGTTGAGAACACGGTAGGCGTCGACGAGGATGATGGAGACGAAGACGAAGGCCACCACTGCTGCGGCTACACTAACACGAGCGACCCGCCAGCGCAGCACAACATCGTCGACCTCCTGGACGGCGACGACACCTCGTGGCTCGACTTTGACAGGTCGCCGCTCATCAGTCCGTCTATGCCGCTGCAAAAGCTGTCGTCTCGAGAAACCAAGCTGCTGTTGGGATCGACGACGGACCCGGCTGTGAAAACCGAGGAACAGTTCCTGCTCCCCGATGAGACCGACTACAGTCTACCGGAGTTCACAGACGACGAGGTGTCGGCCATGGTCGGCCCGTCGTCGTCGAGCTCCGCGTGCTCATCCACGCCGTCCTACATGCGCGACGCCATGCCGCATAGCAACTTGCCGCTGATTTCGCCCCAGTCAAGCAACGGCGAAGCAACGTCCACTCAAGGAGGACAGCAACAGCAGGCTTCTTCGAACGTCAACTCGATCACCGTGAGCGAAAAGGACATCCCCGACATGGTCAACCTCTTCAGCTCCATGTACTCGCCCAGCGAGGCAGCCCACCATCGCAACAGCGCCAGCGTCAGCACTACAAGCTCGAGTCAACAGCCTCACCCTCAGCAGCATGCTCAACCACCACCGCCCACCCCAACGCACCCAAACTCGCTGAGTATCCTAGTCCCAGCGCCACAGATGTACGCGACGATGTTCCCATTCAGCACGACCGCCGCGAGCGCTGCGAACTTTGCGGCCGCTGCCTCAACTTCAAGCTCCAATGGCGCTAGTGGCAGCAGTGTGAACCAATTTGACTACTTCACGCCGCCTGGGTTCACGAACAACCGGTACCTTGTGGACGGCAGCCAGCTCAACTCGTCGCTCTTCCTGAGCGCCGAGACGCTCTCGCCACCCACAAAGGGTGGACTGAGTATGTACAATAACGCCGCCAACGCCGCTGCCCAGTCGCGAGCGTTCGCTCAGGTACACGCTCACGCGCATGCGGCTGCCGCTGCTGCGGTCGCGATGGCGAACTCAGCCGCAGCGATCAACACGATGCGCAAGCTCAACACCACGTACGGTGTGCCCATCGCGCCACTGCAGCGGTCTCTGCACCCAGAGCTCAAACCCAAGCTGCCGACAAGTTCCACCACCACGACAAGCAACAGTAGCCTTGGCTCCAAGATGCTCCTGGCGGCGGCAGCAACCTCATCAGTGAGTAGTAACAGCAGCAGCAAGGTGACCAAGATCTCGATCACGCCCGACATCTCGGACTTCAAGCTCGTGCAGATCTACCACAACTTCTGCGACCCGGCGAGCAAGGTGATCACGCTCACGCGCTTTCAGCACCTGCTCCACCACCACCAGGTCAAGGACGACCCCAACTCGCTCAGCTCCAGCAAGGCCAACAGTGCCAGCACTGCTAGCAACAGCACAACAGCCAGTAAGGTCGTCTTGGTATCACAAGAGACCCAGAGTCTCTTCAAGGTGCTGGACCCCAAGGCCACCGGGTACATTGACCTCGAGCGCTTCATGAGCTCGTTCCAGATCTGCAACCGGTGCACTGAGGCCAAGCGCCGCGCGCACTCAGTGCAGTGTGCGAGTCAGGGCCAGTCGTTCGTCTCCACGGCGCTCGAGCGCCAGCTCATGGAGGACGTCGCGCCAGTGATCGTGCGTGTCGTGCCGACGTCGTACGAAGGCAGCAAGGTCAAGAGCTGCGAGCACTACCAGTGGACCTGGTGCGAGGGCTTCGAGAAGACGGGCAACGAGAAGTGCCGCGGCACGAACCGCCACGACAAGTGCCCCAAGTACCTCGCCAACTGCACGCTCTGGAAGCACAAGCTCCCGCCGAAGAACCGCAAGGCCAAGGTGCTCGAGAACCAGGAGTCGCCCTCCAAGAAGTTCAAGCACTTTGCCTGAGCTTGAACGTGGGCAACTTCGAGGACCGCCGGGGCTCAGGACTTCGCCATGATAGATAGCCACGCAAACACACCTCAGACCAGATATTTATGAACAGCCTTGTCGATTGTCGCCTTCTTGTTTCTTCCTGTTTGTTGTCGTTGCAAAGTGTGTTCCAAAGCCCTTCAATCAGTTGCATCTGTTGTTCTGAGTCGCAGCGTGACACGACTGCTGTGGTCCACCCAATTTCCACTTCAAGTTCCATCAAAAGGGCCGAAAGTGTACCCATTTCACCAGAGTGATGGTCTCCAACCGTTGCTGCTCGCCTCCTTGCGCCTGTTGAGCCCAGCTGGTCGTGTTTCTGGGACCCGACGCCCGGCTCTTCGCTGCCGCAGCAGTAAAGCTAGCGTAGCGAACTGAGGATGGGAGCCACGTGCAGCTCGTGCTGCTGCAGCGACCGGCGCGACAGCGACGTGGCGCTCGAGGAGAACGACGCGAGTGCACTGCAGCAGAAGCTCCTGGACGCGGGCGACTACGACCACGATGGCGGCAACGGCACGATGCTGACGGATGACTCGCGCGGCGGGAACCCGTTCTCGCACTCAGACTCGCGCATGAAAGCGTCATGGCCGCGGCCCGCAGTGACGCCCACCTCTGGGTACGTCGACTATGATGTCCACGACGATGATGGGGATACCGACCAGAGCGGATACTGCGACCGATCCGATACGACATCGGAGCACGACTCTAGACACAGCAGTAATGCCAGCAGTGCGGCGCGATCGCCCTCAGTCCAACTGGCGTGGAACCTGAGAGAAGGAGGCACCTCGTTTGTTGCCAGCAGCGAGCTCCTTGACGATGGCAACGATGATGGCGGTAGCGGAATGGGGTCAGCTCTGCGGTCGGACCGCGTGCTCAGCGCTGCGCAGTCGGAGCGCTCAGTAGCGAGCGACTCGTACGCCTCGACCCGCGAACTGTCCACGTACGAGTCGCTGCTGTTCGCCGACGACGCGGCGGCCAAGAGCAACGACTCGGTCCAGAACGATGGGGAAGATGATGACGATGGTGATGGAGATCGTGATGGCGACGACGACGCAGCGGACGACGACTCTGCCGTCATGTTCTTCGAGCGGCAGCCGTCATCCTCGTCGTCGCTTGTCGAGGGCAGCAGTCCCATCGAGCGCGCAGTGCTCCACCGAAAGCGCAGCAAGTGATCGATCTCCTTAGCATAGTGAACTCCGGACAAACCCAAGAGAAGTACAGGTGTTTCCTTCTGATAAATGATAAGCGATGCAAACTGTAACAGAAGCAGCAAGCCACCAAGCACTGGATAAATAGTCTGCAGCCTTATGAGCTATTCAAACATTGTTAATAGCCACGTTGAGGTAAAACACTGGTCCTCATCTCTCGCTCGTTACGCTCCTACAGATCCCAGACGGCCTCTGCTGGCACAATGTGATGCTGCTGCTGTTGTTGCACCTGCTGGAGACTCCCTGTGCCTGGACTCACGAATACCGGTGGCGTGTACGCGCTCTGCTGCCGCTGGAGCTCGGGCTGGTTGTGGATGAGGTTGTAGGAGCTCCAGCGCTTCCAGCTCTCGTCCTCGACCACGAGTGGCTGCTGCAGGTTTTCCTGCTTCTGGTGCTTTGCGGGACTTGGGGCGTCGTCGTCTTTCTTCTGCAGCGCGGGCTTGACGAGCGCGTCGCTGCGTGGCGTGGAAGGACAGCAGCTCCGCGCCAGGCAGCTGCACAGTCGCTGGCCCATGCGTCAGGTGGGCGTAGGGTGCTGCTGTATGGGAAGCTCGTGCTTGGCCTGACGCGCTCGTAGTCGCTGTTAAGTACCAGGAGATCCCGTTGATGTGAGTTGCTTCGTTCGCTGTATCCGCTGGCCCTGTCTGTGGAGCAGCGCTCTTGGTGGCCGCATGCTGGAGCCCCAAGCGACGCCTCGTGGGACTCCCCAAGGGCCGCGCAAAACCGCTTCTGTGGCACAGCAGTTGCTGCCGGAAGGTCGGCACTGCGGCGCATGGCTCGAAAGCGCATCGGCAGCCGTGAAGTTTGGACAGCCGATGGCGTGTTGCTTTCGGACCGGCTCGTCCAAGAAGACGGTCGCAAAATCCAACTGTCTTCCTGGTTCTATAATCCTTTTTTACGGTCCTGCTAAATAAAAAGGCATTCCAATTCGCACCGATGTATACACGCTCTCAGTAAGAAAAACTACCCTATTTAAACCGCTTAGCTGATACAGAAGGTCAGAAGCCTCACATCAAAAATGCACTCTGCCCACCAAAGAAATGTGGACGACTCTCGCTGGGTTCACTCACTCTCACCTCCTCCTCGCGTGTGTGTGTGTGTGCGCGCGCACGTTAGACGATCCAGCAACCCAATGACTTCGTCAACGCTCTCTATGTCGCTGCCTTCATGCAGCCAGCCATTCGCCATTCGCCCTCCTTCCTCTCCGTACACAGCCATCGCTCAATCCCATGAAGTTCGACGCGTCGGCGCTCGCGGACCAGGAGCTCATTGTGCTCGAGTCCACGCTGCGCGTGCAGCTCGCGGTCGCCAAGCACGTGCGCGCGCAGCAGCTCACGACCGCGGTCGCCGGCGTGCTGCTCACGGGCGGCGTCTCCGCGATCCTCTCGGGGCCGTCGATCGTCTGCTCGACGGTGCTGCGTAGAAAATGCCAGCGAAGGCATCGCGCGTGCTGTCGAGAGCTCTTCCTGCGCAACGTGGCGCTCGCGCCCATCCAAGAGACCGCGTTCTCCAAGCGCGCGCTCGCGCTCTCGGTGGCCAGCGGCCTCACGTGCTGTGTCTTAGGCTTCTCGCTCGACGTGCTCGTGGATGGGGCCGTGCTGCAGGTCGTCGCGTTCTTCTTCTCGTCATTGGTTGAGGACCGCGTGACGGAGCGCACGACGGGCTTTGTGCACGCGCACGCGGCGGAGCTCGTCGGCCGCGACCACGTCTACGTGCTCAACACGGACGAGCCCTTCGCGCTCTTCGGTCCCAGCTCAGACGGTCAGGACGACACCAAGGGCCACAAGTGTCGAAAGAAGTTAAGACCCAGAAGCCTCATCGAGATGCCGCTCCGCGCCTGGAAGAACGCGTCCTGGTCCTTCTCGTCTTCGGAGATGCAGGCCAAGATCCGCGACGCCAAGCGCATGTACCGCAGCCGCCCCAGCCTCCACGGAAGCTTCAGCCAGCAGCATTATCGCGACGAAGAGAATGAGGAGGACGACGTCGCCATCAACAGCAGTAACGAGACGCGACGACGTGGCGCTGAGAACTGGGCGTTCCTGTTCGCTCCGAATGCTACTGACAGCCAAGAGCATGATGCGCGCGAGCACGAGACGCTCTTTGGCTGCCGCGTACGCGCTACTGGTGTCGGTATCGATAGTCGCTCGACGACCCTATTTGGCACGAGCCTAAGCGAGTTCGCCGGAGGAGAAGAGGAGCTCGACCTCGTGCGCAGCGACGCGTTCTCGCTCTTCGGCGACTGCTACGTCGTGCGCGTGCGGCAGGCGAGCACGATCGTGAGTCCTTCGACTCGGCCGTCGGGCCTGAAGGCTGAGACCTACGAGGCCTTGTTCGAGTCCAGTGAGCCAGCTCATCGTGGTGAAGATCGTGATGATGGTGGGGATGGCGACGTTGTGGTTCACACGATCCCCTGTGAACCTGTCGAGGACGCCAAGCAGCTCACTGGTTCTCAACGGCAAGTAAGGCCGACTGAGAAGAGCTTGCTGTTCACGGGCGACGAGGCCTCGTGCGCTTTCTGGGACGGCATCTGGTGTCAGGACGACGAAGAGGATGAGGACGTGGAGTACGGAGTCCAAGTCTGGGCTTTGAATGACGACGAAGCTGACGAGCATGAAGACAAGGAGCCCGAGTCCGGCGTCGAAGTCTGGGAGTACGACGACAGCGAGTCGTTGTTCCCAACTGAACCATCCTTCGACTTATCGCCACTCTCACCGCTCGGCTACCACAAGCACACAGCTGCTGCTGCTGTCGCCGCCACCATCACAGCAGTGAAGGTCCAGGACGAAGAGGTCTCCAGTGATGCGTTCTCGCTGTTTGGCTCTCCGAAGAGCTTCAACTCGGGTGTCGGCGCCGCTTATCACCGGTATGAGGACAAGCAGCACGAGGTTGTCGATGAACTGGAGCCGCATCAGTTGTTGTTCGGTTGAGGCAATAATCCGACTCGCTCGCGTGTGCCACATGCGTCACACGATGATACCGCACTGGAGTGCCTGGCTGAACATCGTCGTCCTCGCGCGATGATGATAGTCGACACCTCTCTGTGTGACCCCCGATCCGCTTGCTATTCGACTCTCGTTTGACTCGTGAAGCGTACTATATTTGCATACGAGAAGGATCAGATGCGCCTGTCAAAGAACAAGAGATTCTGGTCGCACACGGTGAAGCTATTTAAGAAGATCCTCAACACCAGCACTTGGCTCGCATCACGTCCGACCTGCACCATGTGATGCTGGTGCATTGATTTCGTAGCTATCTAGCGGGCTGCGTCAGTCAGTCAAGCACATTCAAACAGCCAGCATCACCACCACAAGAGAGACCAGCCCAACAGCAGAGCAAACCTACCGTGGGGTTTGTCATGTCGCCCCAGAAGAGCAGCAAGTCGCTGTCGCAGGCGCACCTCGGCCTCGATGCCAAGGCCGAGTACATGGACACGGACGGCGTGATGCGGCGCTCGGAGAAGGTGACGCGGCGCATGATCCAGCGCGGGCTGAGCATTCGCAAGGCGCACGGACTCTCGGACGACGACCAGCTGCACACTTCGTACGACGAGCGCTCCAAGGAGAAAGATGCGCGTACGGCCTCGCTCGCTCGGGAGCTCCAGGTCCAGGCCGAGAAGCAAGACGCAAACACCAAGTTCAAGGTGGAGATCAAGGCCGAGCGCCGCAAGTGGATCGACGAGAGCAACGAGCTCATCGCCACGCGGCTCGAGTACTGGTACACGGCGGAGTTTGTCCCGCACAAGGACGAGAACGTTGACGTGACCGAGAAGAACACGCCCAGCTCGCCCTCCAAGCTCCAGCGGTTCATCGACGAGAAGGGTAACCTGCGCCGCAAGTCGGTCTCCAAGACTGGTGCTGATGCTAAAACTACGGCCACCACAGGCACCCCACAGCAAGAGCTCCCTGCAGGTTACGTGGAGGTTGCGACGCCTCCGATCTCACCAGCCTAGCCATAGCCATCGCTAGCCTAGGTATTTCCATGCATTTGCCGACATAATAAGTGAAATAAAGAAATCACAGGAGATTTCGGATAAGAGCAATGGTTTAGACCTCCCATCTGGACTTGTTGGTCACCTGGTCACCTGGTCACCTTCGTCTTCCGTCTTCTTCATATCTCCTCTTGAGTCAGGCTTCTAGGTCCAAGGACTGTGGACTGTACCACCTCGCTCGGGCCACAGAATAGATATCAGTCGCTGTGTCGCCACCCACGACCACACTTCATTCCTCAAACTCCGTTGCTCACAGCCACACCACCCTCCGACACAAAGCTGGTTGCTCGTCACCAGTCAGTCATCACCCTCACCACAAGATGATCGACTTGATCCGCTCGTACTCCCTGCCCATCGGCTCGACCTTCGAGCAACAGGACGCCGATAACGAGCCCATGGTGGACGCCTACCTGGACCGCCATGGCGTGATCCGCCGCTCCAGCTCCAAGCCACAGGGTTCGCTGCAGCGCGGAGCTTCCGCCTCAAAGGGCTTCCTGCAGCGTGGGATGTCGGACCTAAAGCTCGACTTCCTGGCGCTGGCGTCGCCAACCGATGTTGAGAGCGAGGCGAAGTCCGAAGAAGAAGACGATGACGAAGCTTACACCTCAGAACCGTGCTTCGAGCCCATGTCCTCACAGGAACTGGAGGCGGTCATGAACGCTCAGCAAGACCGGAAGCGCCGACGCAGCGAGATGATCAAGGAGCTCAGGGAGCGCAAGCGCAGTCTGCTCATCTCGCACGGCGAGAGCGAGCAAGAACGGCTCCAGCTCTGGTACGACGCCAGCGAGCTCGACCCTGCAGTGGAGACCTCAACCGAGCACACGCCGCTCTCGCCATCCAGCAAGGCGCAGACTTTTATCGACCCCGATGGCAACATCCGCCGGAAGAGCATCGCTGGATCGGGATCTCCACCTTCGCAGAACAACAGCTCGCCGATCGCGTCGCCGCGACTGGGCTCGCCCGTGGCTTCCTACGTCCCGCAGGTCCGCAAATCGCTCGTCTGGGAGTTCGTGCAGAGTATCATCGACGACTAGTCGTCAGGACCCGGCTGCGGTCGACTTAAGCCTGAGCTGACTGGTTTCGTGCATTTCCATCACTCGCTGGATATAAAGCTGGAAGTTCTGTGTTGTCGCCTCGGTGTTCTTCTTCCGTTACTTGCCACTCGCCAATCGAATTGAATCGGTGCGAATCGGCTCGACTGGGGCTATCTTTGTCTGCTGCCATCTGCGTCATTCACACCCAGCCTCGCTTCACGCTCTTCTGGACGGAGAGCGGCACTCGCGTCTGTCTGCACAAATCGTGAGCCTCTGACACGGTTAGTTCAGTCCACTCCTCAATCCGAAGGGGTTTGTTTCATGCCCGAGGTAGTAGCAGCAGCAGCAGCAGCGCGAGATGGCGGCACGACACCAGCCAATGGCATCGAGACCATCTACCATGTGCGCATCATCCAGGCGTGGTCGCTCGAGGAGGGGTCGTCATCTGCGAGTGCGAGTCAAGAGCGAGCGCGGTTCTCGTTCTTCGGTCTCGAACTCGAGCTGGTGGGGTTCCAAACTGGCAGTAATGTCGGTAGCAGCAGTAGCAGCGATGTCCCTGTTCCCGTGACTTGTCCGCTTCAGTTCACCACGCCAGCCTCAGTCGGCAATGCGCTTCAGGAGACCCAGCTAGCCACCATCGTTGGCCCGTTCAAGATCCGAGTGGTGGGCAAGATGGCGCCGTCGAACCCTGCAGCCTCAGATACCGACAGACTTGTGCTTCAAAAGTTCATTGCAGTGCAGCCTGACAACTTGCTTCTCGAGATCAACAGCGTGCACTTTCTTGCGACGTGCTCGACTGGGAACGACGTGCACCGGTGTCTGTTGCGAGTGCTCACACGCGTGAGCCTCGCTCAGCCCTTCGAGCTCACGTTCCAGCGCCACAATCACCCGCAGGCGGCTGCCAAGATCGTCCCGTTCGCCGCGCGAGCCGATGTTCAAGTCGCACAGGTCGCGCAGTACAAGAAGCTGCAGGAACAAGAGGCACAGCTGAGTGAGGCCGTGAAGCGCAAGAAGCAGTTTATCACGCAGCAGATGGACTACGAGCAGGAGCAGTACCTCTTCGACCACATCGGCGTGCAACTCTTCGTCCTGTACGAGGAGACCATGGCGAACGCGCAGTGGCAGGCGTACGAGTTCGGTCAGGCGCTCTGGTACTACCACGCACCGGAGAGTCGACTGTACGCAGAACACCCAATGCGCAGCAGCAAGAAGACCCGGCAGCTCATTGGCACCACGCAGCTCCGGACGCGCTTTGCAGTGCAGAAGATGCAGCGCGCGACTCGCATTGGCCTGAGAAGGAAGCGAATCACAGACGCCGTTGTTGATCGCCACTTGTTCGACAGGGTCTGGGGCGAGCTCTGGCAGCAGGCGTGGACCAAGATCTGGACAGACGACTTGCTTCCGCTGCACACCCCAAGTGCTTCAACCAACAGCAGCGTAGAGGAGGAGGTCGAAAAGCTCTGGAACAACTGGTTGAATCGGAATCTGCAGCCTGTGAAAGCTGCTGATGCTGGTGCTGTTCCAGTGGCCCCCAGAGTGGTTTCCAGTGGCCCACAGCTGGCAGACGTCGTGAAGAATGGTATCCCGTCGTCGATTCCGCCGAAGCAGAAGCCTGCGACTCCGCCGACTGTGAACATTGAGGAAGATAAGCAGCAAGTCGCCCCCAGCATCGTCAGTACTCCCTCTACAGACCTTGTTTCTCATCCACAACCGGATCCCAGCGAGTCAATCGAGCTGACACTACCAGTTGCGACAGCAGCAAGCGAAGACGAGCAGTCGACAGAATCAGCCGAGCAAGCGGGTGAGGATCCTTCGCTAGAAGACAAACCGAGCGAGCTGCGTAATGATGACGACGACGACGATAACGAGGACGACCCCGCTCGCTGGAAAGGCTACTTGACGCTGCTCAAGACGAATCTAAAGCAGAAGAAGGCTTCGCCACCGAAGAAACACCGCGCTCCGGATCAAAGCAAGCAAAGCTGGCGTGGGAAAAGCGATTCTACCGCCACAAAGCTGGAAATGAAGCATCCGCACTCAGGAGGAGCCTACGTTGACAGCGAAGACAAGTTCAGCTGCTACCTCCCACTCGTGACTCGCAACATCAGCAATGGCAACGGGGCGGACTTTAATTCACAGACAACTCACCCCAGCGTCTCATCGTCGTCTTTGACCCGTCGAAGTAGCTCAATCGTCCCATCGAAAGCGCGAGACGTGGCTCCGTTCATGCTCAGCAACAACACTCAGCAGCAATACGCAGCGTACGATCGGGGTCAGGACGACTTGCCTCCATACTTGAGTCAAGTGCTGCCTACGCACATCGATCCACGAAAGGTGAGTTCAAATGTGCACAGACAACCACAGTCTCCTGCGATGCACTCACCAATATCCTCGACTTGGCGTGTGCTTGATGACTGGCAGGCAGACAGCAGGAGCGTTCTCCCAGCACCAGCGCTGCTCAAGCACGTCGATTCTTTCGAAGACGTCGACTCGTGGCATCGCAGCGGCAGCTTTCGCGCGTTCCACTCGTTCTTTGCCCGGAATCTCGACGACTCTGGAGATACTAACAACGACATCGGACCCCATGAACATCACACGGACAACCACGCACCTGTGGTGCACTGGGAGAAACAGGCGTCAGTGGTTATCAACCAACAGCACAGACAACACGAATACTCAACACAACCATATCAGCCAGTCAGCCCATTCCCACAGAGATCACAGCAACCCTGTATCACTGAGGCTAACACGCTGCCAGCAAATGCTTCTTCTTCTTCACTGGCTCAGCAGAAGTCTTTCACAGCAACCGAGATGGAAATTTTGCTCCGACAGGATCGCTCGAGCCCCCTTGTGTCAAAGGCGCCGATCCCGAGTTCGACGAGCCCGACAAAGTTGCCTTACATCGTGCGGAGAAAGAAAAACGGTCAGCGTTAGACAAATAGTTCGGTACTCAAGTGACAAAGGTTGTGCAGCTCGAATCTGCATGGCTTGGATTGAGCGAATTGGCAGCAAAACTCCATTAGAATCTCCAGCTCAGTCTTGTGTGAGTGCGTCTCTCTCTCTATGCACCGACAGCTCATGATGACACGCGTCGCAAACAGCAAAGACGGACTAAATGGCCGAGTGGTCCGGATCGCGAGCTGCTTTAGTCGCACTTTAGGGGCGTCAGGCTTAGTTGCTCTCCTTGAGCTTGCGCACGTATTCGCCGAGACGGTGCTGCGCCTTGTTCGCGATCTGTATGATGCCACACACCACAAAGAGAGAGAGAGAAAGAGAGAGAGAGAGAGAGAGAGAGAGAGAGAGAGTAATGCATCAGTCAAAGCCACACGATAAACAAGCGAATACAGACACATGGACAGGCAGCCGTACCTCAATGTTCGGGTTGATCGAGTTGAGCGTGCGCACGTCCTGCAGCGCGAGGCGGTAGCGCTCGAGTCCTTCGTACGCCAAAGCGCGACGCAGTAGCGCCTTCTGGTTCTCTGGGTCGAACTCGAGCACGTGCGTGCAGTCGCGGATGACGGCCGAGAAGTTGCTTAGCTGCTGGTTGCACGCCGCGCGGTTGTTGAAGCACGAGAGCGCCACGGCCGAGTTGTGGTCGTCCGTCGCGTCGATCGCCTGCGTGTAGAACTCGATCGCCTGTTCAAAAGCGGCGGCCTTGAACGCGTCGTTGCCCTTCTCCTTGAGCAGCTCCACCGGGTTGAGACCCGAGCGGCGCGCCTCCTCGACACGCGCCTGGAGCGGCTCGATCTCGGTTATCAACTTGTTCAGGTCGCGGTTGTTGAAGTCCTTGCGCTGGCCCGTGCGCAGCGTCGCGAGCGCCTCCTCGTACTTCTTCAGGCCCTTGAGCGCGATGCCGTGACGGTGGTAAGCTAGCAAAGTCAAAACAACAACACACCATAATGCAGCATCCCGTCAGCAACGAGAGCGGCAACAGCGCCTTGCACCATACGTGTAAGCGCAGCGCTCACCCTTGACGAAGTCCGGGTTGACCTCAATGCACTTGGCCGCGTCGTCCGCCGCCTCCTGGAACTTGTGCGCGCCAGCGTACGCGGCACTATCAATCAACATCACGCACACAACGACACCATTCACATTCACACCGGTCGTCCTGGCGCGTACAATTCATGGTGCATACGACACACCCGGGCATATAGCACGAGCACACAGACGCACCTTCTGTTGGAGTAATAGACGTGGTTCTTCGCGTCGAGCGCGATGGCTTCCGAGTACTTTTCCACGGCGAGCTCCCACTTGCCGTGCTTGAAGGCCTCGTTGCCCTCGCTGCAGGTCGTCACGCACAATTATTAGACAAGAGAGCAAAAGTCAACAACAACGAGACCAGCATGCGCAGCTACGCGACGGGGAGCGCAGCGATAGAGCGGACGCGGCTCGTTGAACGCACTTCTTCTTGGCTTCGGCGGCGGCGTTGACCATCGTTCTCTTCACTCGTTCCCAGCGGCGGCTTTCTTGGGGCGGATTTGCGGCGAGTCTCGCTTGGAAAATACGGTTGAGTGCGTGACAGAATAGATTTGGGTGTACCGTGACTCACAAAATAGACCATTGACTTGGATTTACAAGGCGCAGGTCCATTTATCCCGCGCTCGGGATGAATGGACCTGCGCATAGTAAATCCAAGTCAGTCGTCCGCTTACCTTACAGGACACATCAGAGTCGCATTGCTCGCTGTACTGCGACACTGATGTGTCTGTGATGGTAAAGAGGTTTATATTCGTGATTTGGAAAACCACATCTGCGCAAATCTGCAGTTCCCTCGATTCGCACCTGGCGCGCAGACTTTGAGTGACTCAGTCGAGAGAGTCAGGTCTTTTTGAGTGAAGCCGTTTAACGAGCGCGGGCTTTTCTTTCTTCAGTGGCACCACAAAGCTGAGAAGCTCTCAAGCACTCGCGTCGCCGCGTTCGCGATCTGCGAACGACAGATGAACACGGCTCACGCTGAGCACTGAGCTCGTACCAGAAGACGCGGGCACGAAGGTGGCGGTGGGAATGGATTCGATTGGTCACACGTACAGACAAACACTTCACGTTCTTTATACTCTAGCGCGACAACAAATAGACTACTAGTACATTGGTGGTGGCGCTGCTGCACCAAAACACACACACACACACACATGCATTAACGAGCACACTGCGCTCACTCAGACCTAGCTTCGCTCCGGGTGACGAGCGTATACTCTTACACACGCTCGCGCTGTGGTTGATTTTAATTGGTCGCCTCGATCGACGACACCTGCAGGGTGTTGGTCCACGTCTGCTGGTAGACCGTGACCTCGTACGTGGCGCTCGCGCACTCGCGGCTGCGGCACGCGCCGAGCTCGTCGGCAAAGTTGATTGGGCAGCCGAGGATCTCGTAGCGGTAGTTGGAGCCCGAGACCGTCTGCGTCGTGCCGCTGTTGATCTGCAGCACGCACACGGGCGCCGTGATGCTCGGGTCGTAGTTCTGTGGCGCGCTCAGCGCGTCGACGAGCACCGTCACGGCGTTGTTGTCGAGCACCAGGTCGAGCCAGCCGCTGACTACCGTCTTGCCGCCGAGGATGACGGCTTCGTTGGTGGCCGAGCCCGAGGCTTCAGCCGTGAGGTTGTCGGCGTCGCTGGCAACGCCCTCACTTGTGAGAACGATCTCGGTCGACTCGCTCTGGTCATCGACAGCAGCAGTCAAAGTGGCTCCATCAGCGTCGCTGGCAACAGACTCGATTGGCACGGCATCGTCGCTCCCAGCGGCTTGTGCATCCACAGTCTCGTCAGCAGAGCGCTCTTCAGGTGCAGCAGCATCGTTGGCGCTCTGGGCGAGTTCATCCGCAGAACGCTCCTCGACAGCAGGCACAGCGGCTTCGCTGGCACTCCGGGCAAGCTCATCGTCGCTCGGGACCGAGACAGCGCCGAGGACGTCGGTGTCGAGGTTCACGCGCTCGATGCCCGAGCTGTCGTCCTGCGCAGCCACAATCGAGGGTGAAGACGACGCGAAGAGCGCGAGCGCGGCGGCAGCCACGAAGAGCGAGGACGGCTTGCAGATCTTGGCCATGGCGAATAGCTGTGTGGGTTGCTGGCGAGCTGTTGGTCTGCTGGCGGACTTGGCTAATTCGAAAGTGAGCAGCTCCATCAGCAGAGGGCCATCCGTCCAGTCGAGCCAACCTCGTGAACCCCTTGACTGACTGGGTATGCAGGCAAGTTACGAGACGGTTTCCTGCGCAGCGTGATCCAAAGCCAGCAGTTCACGGATCCCACGTCCACAGCTTCAAGCTCTTGCGCGGCTGCTGGTCAAGGGCCTCATACCCAAGCGCCGCATTGACATGGCAAGCGCACATTGATACCGGGGACGTCCGGAGTGCGTCGGAAAAGGTGGGGTCGACCATCTGCTGGACTCGCTTTCGGTAGCCTTTACGCAAAAGTGCGTGGCGTTGCGGTGGATTGGTGGTCTTGATTGCCGATCGAGTCGGTTCCAGCTGGCCTTTGGTATCGCGTGCCATACTAGTGGTCTATTCATGCTCAATATACAGGTCGAAACGAAGACAAGCCGAATGAATTGCATTACGCCTCGTGCCGCACATAACAAAGTAGGCTCGATAAACAGGAATGGAGACCTTGCAGTGCATTCTGACTCGTTTCCCTCAATTCGCGCTGCTGTCTGTCTTGGACACTTGGTTGCTCCAGCACGGGCATCCCGTCCATGAACAGCGCAGCGCAGCAGCTGCGCGGATTAAAAGCAACAACAGAACGGCTGGGCCAACAAAATTTGGCGCTCTGAACCACTCGTGCTGCGATCCCGTCTGGGGGAACCGTACCGCCAGTGTCCACTCCGGAGAACCACGCCGCGTACTTCGGCTTCGACACCGTACAGTACTCGCAGTGCGTCCCAACACAACTGGCGAAATGCGCGCCTTGCAAACAGACTCCGGGATGCACATCCCCAAACGCGCATTTGCAGGAAGGGGTCCTTTGGCTTTCATCTCGCACAGTCAGTTTGGCTCAGAAGAGCGCAGTCTGTGAGGCTTCTCGACGGCAAGCTATGGAAACGCAGTGCCCGGCTAAGAAGCCTCGCAGCTCTCGCACAAGGGTCCACCTGGGAAGCTCAGGTGTCCAGCGAGTGGACGATCGCGCTGCACTACAAGATCCGCTCAATAGCGCTAGCGACTCGGATGTGCAGCTGAAAAAGGCCGCGGCACGAAATGACTAGGCAGGCGCTGCGCTTGAGCCCCACAAGTGCATCCTGTGGCGTCGAGTGGTGGGGTGTGCATCGTGTGGTTGAGACTTCGAACGCTCAATGCGATTCGCGTCGGCTCTTCACAGGACGACATGAACGAAAGCAACCTCTGGGGGTGGAACTGTGTCTCGCCGCGTTTGAGCCAGGGTACTTGGTTATGCTACCGAACAAATACGCCACCTTCGAGGGAATCGACGCCTGAGGCTAGGCTTGGAGCAGGACGTGTCCAGTGTTTCAGAGTCTCAACTGTTCGATGTCATCAGCATTTCAGTCAAAATGCTGATGCATTCTGCTCCCAGCTGCTCCATTTGTGCAACAGCCTGCGCTCCGACTCTGAGCAAAGTCAAACGATCTCAGCTTGTTACGCCCGTTCAAATCCAAGAAGCGTGGCTATTGGGGCTCCAATGTGCACACTCCGAGCCTTTACACGAACAATCTGACTGCATTTTCGTGCACCAAATGATAGCGGAAAACTGGATGGCTCGGCGGTCCCTCTCGGAGCTGTTGTGGACAGCATTCACTGAAGAGGGAGGAACTTGACTTGCTTCTCCAGGAACTCATTTTTGAACTCGACGCCTTCGAGCACCATCAACCCCCACCAGGCGTCCTATAACCTGCAGCAATGGTGTTATCCTCCTCAGTGCAGAAGCTGATCCACTTCACGGCCCTCGTGGCGTGCCTCACCACCACTTTCACGGCGGTCCAGAGTACCCCGCTGGAGTACAACCCCGTCTCAACGGTTGACAACATCGTCTTGCTCACGCCCAGCCACCCAGCGTACGGCGCGGACCTGACCTCGACCGAGAACGCCGGCTACGAGGACCGAACGTACCAGGACACGAGCGGTGAAGACCGCGACCTCGACAGCTCGAACGGCAGTGGCTCCTCGACGGCGACGGTCACGATCCCAGTCGGTGTCCTTGTCGTGCCAACCCTGCACGCAATTCCTGGTGCTACCGCTGCTCGAGCTGCTGCGGACAACAGCACGATCACCTTTGCGAACAAGCACGTCGGCGCTGCGAACGCCTCGAGCGAGACCGGCACGGTGAACGCGGGCGTCGGCTCGGAGCGCCGCCTGGAGACCTCGGGCACGGACGTGCAGAAGCTCGAGGCGTACTTCAAGACCTCGATGGAGACGAGCTTCTACGACCTCCCGATGAAAGGCAGTGCGCCGACGATGCCCTGGCCGAGCAGCTACTGGCCCATCTACGAGGACGGCATCAACTACCAGTGGAGCAAGAACCAGCCGAGCCCCGCGACCAAGTACGCCACGGCGTTCGGTCTCGACGTCCAGGCGTTCACCAAGAGCGTCTCCCAGGCGACGGGCATTCTGTCGCAGAGCTCGCGCACGCCCTGCTACTCAAACTACCAGTGCACGAGCCTCGGCGACAACAGCGCGTGCTCCAAGCGCGCCGGCGAGTTCCAGGGCTACTGCATCCCGACCTGGTTCGGCATCTGCCACGCGTGGACGCCCGCGTCCATCCTCGAGTCCGAGCCGAGCTGCGCGGTCACGAAGAACGGCGTGACGTTCCAGCCGCTGGACATCAAGGCGCTGCTGACCCAGATCTACGACGGCGCCTCGCTCTCGACCGTGTTCACGGGTGTGCGCTTCAATGGCGACGACAACACCACACCAAAGGACCAGTACGGTCGCTACACGGACTCGTCTCGCCGCGACCTCGGCGCCGGCTTCTTCCACATCGCCTTGAGCAACATCATGGGCAAGTTCAACCAGGCGTTCATCCTGGACGTCACGGGCGGCTCGCAGGTGTGGAACCAGCCCGTGTACAGCTACGAGATGCTCGAGATGACCGAGATGACGACCCAGCAGGGTGCGCAGAAGTTCTTCAACACGAACAAGTACCCGTTTAACAGCAAGGCCATGTCGCTCGTGTACGTGCAGACCAAGGTGACGTGGATGGTCGAGGCGCTCGAGGACGGCCCGCTCGTCAAGAACGGCCGCGCGGCCTCCTACACGCAGAGCGACACGTACACGTACCTGGTGGAGCTCGACTCGAGCAAGCGCATCCTCGGTGGCGAGTGGGTCGGCAAATCGATGGACGACCACCCGGACTTCCTCTGGTTCGCCACGGGCCAGCCGGCGGACTCGACGGTCACGAGCATCGGCCTGAGCTACCAGAACGTCAAGGAGCTGCTCGCGAGCTCGCTCAGCTGTTAAGATGGTCCGCGTTCCGATGGGAAGAACGTGCAAGTCAAGTGTTGGTTTGAGTATGTGTTGTTGGTTTGAAAATGAGAGCGTGTCGTTTGAGCATCAATTGTGAGAGGATTTGCGCTTCAGCACTTGCATGAAGGCTCGATGATTCAATCTGAGAGGTGACCATTCTTACTAAATAGACCATACAACATTCAAGATCGCTAGGATGGCGTTTGCAGTCCTTTCAAATACTTTCGCCAGGATTTCATTTTAGCCAGGGCGTGCATGTGACACGGTCGCAGCAAAGACACGATCGATCCTGCGACGAAGAGCTCTTCAATGTGGAGCTCATAAAGAAACAGCGCCGCAACAACCAAGCAACATACCGCACAAGTCATGCGCGTCTTCCTCGCGTGGATAGCCCTCACTGCAGCTGCCGCAGCTGCAGACGACACCGCCACGTACTCGCTCGGCGCGTGGCTCGCCGCGACCTCCAGCGACGCCACGCTCGAGGTGCTGGACGTAGCGCTGCGCGATCACTCCGCCGGCCTGCATGTGCCGCCGTCGATCGCTGCGCAGGCGTCCCCGAAGATCTGCTTCGAGCAGGTGCACGCCGTCGAGCAGCAGATCGTGAACGGCATCAACTTCCGCTACCACGTCACCGGCTGCGCGCTCCCAGCCGATGACGACAGTACCTTCGGCTCCGCGGAGCCGCTGCCGCGCTCGGGACGCTGCGCGCGCGCCTGCAACGCCCAGCAGCGGGCGGCGTTCCAGGTCACCGTGTTCTGCCAGCCGTGGACGCAGACCGCGCGAGTGCTGAGCATCGAGACGGAAGGCGCGAGTGCGACCGCATAGCGGTGAGCGAGCTGAGCCTGAAGCAGCCAGTGAGAGCGAGAGAGAGAGTCTGGCTGCGAGCCTTACGTAATCGATGAGTTTAACCTGTCCGTTCCTTCTCGTGCTTGATGGCGTGGCTTTCGGCATTCTGACTTCAAGCTCGAAGTGAAGCTTGAAGAGAAGCTTCACTTTTGCAGCCCAACCTTCAAAGCGGGATTGGCGAGCCTATGTAGCTTCCTTTTCCACCAATGGCGGCCGTTTGTGCAGACTCTCAACCAGTAGGACTCCTCGAAAGCAACGAGAGCGCTATTTCAGCCAGTGGAAACGCTCGTGACGGTTCGTTCGCCGCAAAGGGCCCAAAATAAACATCGTTTTCAAATCATCTTGCGCTCAGTATGGAAGCGAGCAAATCTGTATGGTTGCTTGAACCCATTTGGAAACATACAACCCTCCAACCCAAGCCATGCTTATCGAGCCAGTATATTAGACAGCCCTAGCCTCATCCGGGTGAGCTGGACGAACCCAGCTTTCACGAGGCAGCATTCCTGAATCAGCCCAGAATAGCTGGTTTTGGGAGCCGTCGAAAGTCTCCTTTTGGGCCTTTCGCGCTGCCGACCAGGAAACCCTGGGTGAAAAGGCGACTGCAAACACGGGGTGTTTCGGAAGCCTGGGTTTCCCCCCTTCCTTCCGACCCACACACACAAAACGCGAGCTTCACTTGCGAATTTGCTCGGTCGAGCGCAAGCGGCGGGCACGTTCCAATCCGGAAGAAGCGAGCAGGCGAAGCAACGAAGCGCGCGCGAACGAGCAGACGCAAGCGACGAGACAGCCATGGACGTGCAATGGCGCCAAGAGATCCCCGAGGACATGCGCAAGCAGATGATCACGGAAATGTACGTGTGCGCTCCCTTTCCCTTCGTCATCCTGTCGTTTTCAAAGAGGAAAGCAACCGTGCGAGGGAGGGGGCTGTTATATTTTTGACAGTCGCCTCTTCAAGAACGCTCTCCATTGCTGACGAATGTGTTGCGCGAACAGGTATCACGAGCTGCTGCGTATCTCGGGCGAGAACGACAAGCAGAAAGTGTGGGGGTCGGCGGCCAAGTTCGAGCTCATGCTCTGGTCGAATAGCCCCGATCGGGTGCGTCTCACCCGTGTCAATATGTATTTGTCTATGGCGGGTTGTTTGCTTGGTGGCGTTACCAACTAAAGCGATCGTGCGTGCTTCGTAGAACACATACTTGATGAAGATGCAGCGCAAGATCCAAAGTCTGAAAAAGAAGCCTGGCGCGAACGAGGCTCAAGCGGTTCAGCAGCCAACGCCTCTGCAGCAGCAGCAGCAGCTCCAACAGCAGCAGCAACAGCTCCAGCAACAACAAATGCAGCGCCTTCAGCAAGAAATCGGCGCTGACAAGACGCAGAGCGTGCAAGTGGGGAACAACAACATCACGGCGCTGAACGGAGCGATGAACCAAGCGACCAATGATGTGATGACGAGCGCTGGACTGGTGGCGCAGCAGCAGCAGCAGTACCAAAACACCCAAGCGCAGCAGCAAGCGGCGATGAACAACTTCCAGCAGCAGCAACTTCAACAGCAGCAGCTCCAGCAACAACAGATGCAGCAGCAGCAACAACAGCAACTTCAGCAGCAACAACAACAACAGCAGCAACAGCAGCAGCAGAATATGGGCACTATTCCAGTAGCTTCCATTGCAGCAACTCCCGCTGTTTCTGCTGCGATGCCGATCGCGGCGCAGGGGAACGCTGCACCTGCAGCAGCCGCTGCGAGCACCGGTATGCCAACGCAGCAGCAGCAACAGGCGCAGCAGTGGCTCCAACGCATTCAGGTTCAGTTCCAGGCGCAGCAGCAGCAACTGCTGCACACGCAGAACCAGGAGACGCAGCAGCTCCGCCAACAGCAGCTCAACCAGCAGCAGCAACTGGCTCAACAACAGCAGCAACAGGGACTTGCGCCAGAAGTGCGTCGCCAACAATTGCAGCAGCTTCAGCAGCAGCACCAGGTCGCCAGACAGCGCCTCCAGCAGCTGCAGAAAGGCAAGCAACAGCAATTGCAGCGCAAGCAGCAGCAGTACCTTCTGCAGAAGCAACAGCAACTGCAGCAACAAGGACAGCTCGCCGGAGGAAATGCAGCAGCAGCAGTTCCGGCTACGAGCGTCAACGGCACCCAGCCTGCTGTTACTCAGGGCGTGTCGATGCCGAACGCGGCCACGGTGCAGACTCCAGCACCTCCTGTGGTTCAGCCCACTGTTCCGACGCCTCCTGCTGCAGCGGCCCGTGCTGTTAAGCCAGATCAGCTTGCTGCTGCCCAGGAGCAGCAGAACCAAATGCGAGCGCTGCAGCGAGCCAAAGCTGCCGCCGAGATGGAACAGGCCACGTTGCCGCATGTTCCAGCCGCTGCTGCTGTTCCAACCCCAGCGGCCGCAGCCCCAGTGCCAGCGCCAGTTATCCCAGCGAGCACTGCCACCACCACCAACCAGTCGTACGCGGACAGACTGAAGGAGATGAAGCTGAAATACTGGGATGATCTCGTGGTCGTGTATCGCGAGTTCGAGCGCATGGTCAAGCAGAAACCAGCAAACCAGCAGCAGGAGCGAATCAACACGTTCTTAGTGAACCTCAAGCGCATCATCGCGCTGCTGCAACAAGATCCGGCAAAGGCGACGAGCAGCAACAAGAATGATCTCGATCGTGTGGAAGCGCACATCCAGAAGCAGGTGTTGCCGATTCTGGAGCGACTTAAGAACAAATCTCGAGCAGCTCCTGGTGCTCCTGATGCGACTTCGCCGGCGAACGGTTCTGCTGCGTTGTTGGTTGCCCAACAACAGCAACAACAGCAACAGCAGCAACAACAACAACAACAACAACAGCAACAACAAGAGCATTTGAAGAAGCAGCAAGAGCAGCTTCGCATGGCTCAGTTGCAGGAGCAGCAGAAAAAGATGCAAGAGCAGCAGAAAGCCGAGCAGCAGCGCAAGCTCCTGGAAGAGCAGAAGAAGAAGCTGCAGCTCGAGGCTGCTGCGGCGGCGGCGTCCAAGAAGCAGCAGGAGATGCTCGAGCAGCAGCGCAAGCAGAAGCTGTTGCAAGCGCAACAGTTGCAGCAACGTCAGCAACAACAACAACAACAGCAGCAACAGCAGCAACTGCTCGCGGTTCAGCAGCAGCGCCAGAAGGCGCTAGCGCAGCAGCAAGCGAACTTGCAGCTGAAAGCAGCCCAGCAGAACCAGCTCCGTGCTGGTGGCGCAGCTACAGCTGGCGTCGGAGTTCCTCCCACGCAGCAGCCTGCCACGACGACTGCTTCCACGGATGCAACTGTGCTCGCCAGTGGAACTTTCACTCCTGCTCCTGCGGCGACGCCACCCCCGGCAGCTGCTCCACCGGTCGTCGGATCTTCGCGCCAGAACCCGATCGACATTTCGTCTGTGGCATCTCCTGGAGGGACCATGAACTCGGCGCTGACGCCAGCTCAGTACCGCACGTTCAAGCTACCGGATGCGCAGAAGCAGCGCCTGACAGCTCAGCATGCCAAGCTGCGCGAGCAACAGCAGGAGCTCATCTTGCAGCAGAGCCGAGCGAAGACCCCGGCGAACCAGGCGAAGCTGGTGCAGCAGGCGCAGCGCATCGCGCAGATGATCAACAAGATCTCCCAGCAACTGGTACAGTGCAAGCTCGCGGAAGAGTACGAGGCGGCGCAGAACAAGAGCATGACTGGTCCGTCGCCAACAGTGTCGCAGCCTGTGCTCACACAAGCTGCTGCTGCGGCTGCTGCTGCTCTGAACAAGGCACATGCGTTGAAGACCGAGATCCCAGGCACGTCGGCTCCGACGTCGGTTGCGACGACACCCGTGGCGTCAGTGGCCCCCACACCTGGCGCATCACCTGCGGCCTCGGTGGCGGCTGCAGCTGCGACGAACGCGGCGCTTTTGACAGCGAGCAACGCCGCAGCAGCGGTGAAGCCGGCGATCACGATCCCGAAGGAGGAGCTTCCGACTATTGATGTGGGTGCTGCTGGCGTCGTTCCATCGATGCCTACTCCGGTGGAGCCGCTGACGCCGCAGGAGTCTCCGAAGTTCAAGCTGGACGAGAACTTCAAGTCGGTCGTACCGGACCTCACGGGTCTGGGCGCGTCGGAGAAGCTGCTCACGGCCGTTGCCGCCTACGAGAAGCACAAGCCGGAGGTGCTCAAGCGCGCCGCGAGCCGCTTCTCTCGGGTCGCGATCGCCATCGGCGCGAAGCTCAACACGTCGTATGTTGCGACATAGTCATCGAGGAATGGACGAAGGAGCAGAGTGAGGTCAAGGCACACACATACGCGCGTTCGTTGCGACTGCGGGAAGCTTTTGGCGAGGCAGGTGGCGACGCCACACCGTTGTTTGACTTTTTTATTAATTTATTGTATGAAGCAGCGAGATGTAAGGACAGCTTCTTGCTGCCAACAAGAGTCCGAGGGAGAAGCAGGCGTATCATACAGGCGAGCGAGTGAGCGCTGTAATAAGCGATCGACAGCACCAACTCCTTCCGAACATGCTGTTGTTTGGTGAATCTCGAAACGTTGCTGCTGGTTTGTGTCCGATTTCTTTGGATGTCGTCTGAATGTAGCTAGAGTTCAGCAAGCCGAAAATGGGTTCATGCCTTTTTGAGTTTTCAAATCCATGCAGCAGCGTTGCAAAAAAGAAGAAGAGCACGCATCCGGAGACAACGAATGACGTGCATTCGTTGCCTCTCAATGCGTGCTGCTTTATCAGCAGGAGTATTGCATTGGGCTCTGCAGCAAAGTGCAGTGGGCTCTGCAGCAAAGCTCAGATGGCAAAATGGCAGTCTCGCGTTTTCGAGCGCCGAAAGAACGCTAACCTCCACGTGTTGGTGTGTACCGACATTTGCGAGCGTGTACCGACATCTTGAATCCACTATTCTGATTGGGTGAGATCCATCCATTTGATGGTGATTGGGCAAAATCGTGAGGTGAAAACTGGACAAGCGGACGTCCGTCCACCGCTGTCCACTATCGTTTTCGAAGGCACAATTTATAGTCCTGTCAGCTTTGCTAAAGAGGCTGCGCTGGTTCCATAGTGTACAGTCGTGGACGAGCCGTCCGCTCCCGTCACATAACCAGGGAAATAACTCTTGCCCTCTCCTTTTAGCGACGACGACCTCCCAAGAAGTTTGCCGAGAGCGCGAGAGCGCACTCACCTTCGGACCCAGCAGCAGCGAGAAGCCAGGTACGACGCGCAACGGAGCCATTGCCGTGTGAGTGCGCACCCACCACGTCCGCCATTGCCATCAGCGCCTGTGTGGCGTCTGTGCGCTAGAGTACCGATCCACATGCGGTCTGTCTCCTCGCAGCTTGCGCTGGCCTGAGGAGGTACACGAGCCAGATAGATAGATTGTCCATGACGATGGACGATCGCGGCGATGACGGTGGTGGTTATGGCTCGTGGCTGCGGTACTCCCCCTATTGCCGTCCTTGCTAACTGTGACGCGGTGTTTGTTGCGTGTGTGTGTGTGCGTGAATGGGTGCGCAGCAGAGCCTGTGTCTGTGTATTTTCTTGACTCGCGAATGTCGACGACGATCCTCGTGGAGCAGGCGCAGCCGCCGTCTCATCCGCCCGTGGCGCCGTCGCCACCGCTAACGACAGCGAATGCAAGTACATCTCCGCGACCGACGAATGAACAACCAGTAGTGGTGGACAAGTCGGATGTGGATATGGACGCGTCTCCCGCCAGCGATGGCGCTCCTAGCAAAGCACCGGAATCCGCAGTGCCATCATCATCGCCACCATCGGCTCTGCTTGTAAAGACTGACGACGCACAACCTGCCGCTGGTGCTGCTGTCGTATCCAACGATGAAGCTGTGGTTGTGAAGGACCAGGACGTCGTCATGGAGACCGCGGAGCCTGTGGACGCAAAGCAGGAAGCCGTCGACAGCAGCAGCAACAACAACAACACCACTACCACTGATCTCACCACCGATAGCGAGCCTTCTCCGCAGCCGCAAACCCTGCCACCACCACGTGAGGGCACGACGCGGAAAGCGCAGCTGTCGCTCGCGCAGAAGCGCCTGGTCGTGCAGATCCAGTTCGTCGAGAACGCGCGCAAGAAGATCGAGGACGAGTCGCACCCGGACATGCAGTTGCGGCTGCGTAAGCTCGAGCGCGAGCGCGACGTGCTGCTCGAGCACGCGAGAGTGCACAAGGAGTACCTGCGCCACACGACGTCCGTCATCTTCGCGTACGAGTGCGACGAGGCGACGAGCGAGTTCGAGATGAGCTGC
The DNA here is from genome assembly GCA_023333845.1 of Globisporangium polare. NCBI lineage: Eukaryota > Oomycota > Peronosporomycetes > Pythiales > Pythiaceae > Globisporangium > Globisporangium polare. Next base: position 15,591 of record JAASFQ010000094.1, on the reverse strand, counting down.
GAGAAGCTGCGCCAGGACATGCTCGAGGAGATCCACCACGAGATGGAGATCATCAACGACCAGCGCAAGGGCGCCGCGGCCTCAGGTGAGCGTGAGTCGCCCTGCATTATCATCGTTATTCATGGGTTTAGCACCGATATTAGCTGGAAACTGTGTTGTTTGGTATCACCCGACTGACACCTGTTTGGCTCTCTCTTAATGTTGATCAACAGCTCGCAAGACGACCCGCAAGACGCGAAGTACGCGTACGAAGAATGGCGAGAAGGAGCTGCTGAGTGGCTCGGGCGGTGGCGGCGGCCATGGTGGCAACGGGGCGTCGTCCTCCTCGACGTCAGGCTTTGCGCTCGACACGGCCGCGAAGATCAAGAAGCGCGTGGGCAACGTCTTCCAGCCGCTCGAGAAGAAGCTCGCGCAGTCCGAGGTGGATTTCGACCTGCGCGAGCTCAACGGCGTCTTTGAGTCCTCCAAGAAGCGCCGCATGGAGGTCGCCGGTGCGTCCATGCGTGTTTGATGCCAATTTGGGACGGACTGACTGGCTGGCCGTGATGATCTTGATACCAATTAACTGATCTGCTTGCGTTGTTGATACTTTTGATACCAAACTGATAGACTCGGAGGACCTCCCGGTGGTCAAATACCACCGCGGCAAGCTGCTGTACCGCGACTGGATCTTCCAAGAGGGCGACGACGTGTTCGTGCAGAACCACGCGTCGGGCGCCGGGTACATCGCCATGGTGGCCGCGGCCACGTCCACCGAGGTCTTCGTGCTCTCGGAGAAGGGCAAGTACTGCCGCCTCGTGGTCGCGGACTTACGGCAGGGCAAGGTCGGGCTCAGCATACTCACGCACGAGCAGAGCGCGGCGCTCGCGGCGCGGGAAGAGCGCGCGCAGCACGCCGCCGCAAGCTCCTAAACCAGGCAGGTGACGACGGCGACGTGACCAGCAGCGCATGACAGACAGCACACGACGATGTCGGTCTCGTGTAGACTGACGAGTGTCGTGGCGCGTTTTGATTTCTTTTTAAAAAGCAGAAAATGAGAGAACGGCTTGGGATTATTTGGCTCGTGTCTGTATTGCATTGTCCAACTGGTATGGTTGTTGTTAGCTCTCTACGCAGCGGTGGATTCGTTCAAGGCGGCAGCAGCCTCCTTTGCGCGCTTCTCGGCCAGGTACTTCTCCGCGGCCTCGAGCTTCTTCTTGTCTTCCCGGTCGGCGTACGTCTCCGGCACAAAGAGCCCGACGCGCTTGGCGGATCGGTTCACGATCTCCTGGCCCGAAAGCTTCTTCTCGGCGCCCATGTCCAAGTCCCACAGGAACTGTGCGCAAGGTAGAACAATATCCATATAGATATGATAAGCAGGTGATGGCAATGACGGTAACGAGAGAGGCTGACAGCTCGTACCCGCTGCTCCTGGACGCCGTTGAGCATCATGAGGTAGTCCGCCGCCTGCGAGCGGTAGGCGCGCATCTTGTCGCGGCTCGTCTCGTGCTGGCGCGCGCGGTACTGTGTTGCACACACACACATAGCAACAAGAGTTTGGACGGCGCACACGGTCCGTCAATCATCGTGGACAACAACCGTGAAAAAGCTCCTCAATCAGTCGTTAAGGCTCAGCTTGTGCGCTCATTGCGCACCTGCGAGAGGATCTGCTGGGACCACTGGCACTGGCGAATGCTCTTCTCGGAGCTGCGCTTGCGCGTCACGCGCAGCAGCTCGCGCAGGTTCTTCACGACCTCCGTCTTGGAGCCGATGCGCAGGCCACCTCTCGTCGCCATGCTGCTGATGCTGTTGATGCGCCTTTGGTGCTTTGGGAATCCAGTCACCCCACAAGCATCGGGAGACCAAGACTTAAGTGCGCCACACTACATCTGAACCCAATTAGACGTGGAACGCTAAACTAGGAAGAGCGACTTCTGAGGCGCATTGATCCACCTTCGCAAGACACGACGTCCCAACGAGTGCAGGACGACGGCCAAGTAGCGGATCCGAGAGCTCGACCCCGTCCAGTCGCGTCTCAAGAATGGCTGCAAAAGCTGCATGCAAATGCGATGGTTTGGCTATCCACGTCACGAGCCTCGTGTGCGCGCGTCCTGGTTGATACTGATGGGTGTCATCGTGACTGTTTTACTGTCTCTTGTTTGTCTTCAGTGACCAATGCGTGTCGGGCGAACTTGCACGAGCTTTGCTTTCTGGGGCTCGAACAGTTGGGCTCGCTCGCTCGGCTATCTCCTGCCTGCAGAAGCATTGACTGGCTGCGAGCTCGTCGGGAAGCATGCTGGCGATGAGGAGATGCCACCGTGTGTGTGTTTCTGCCGCTTGTCCTTCACCGGACGTCGAATGGACTTGGACGAGCTGCGTTCTGTCAAGTCGAGATGGGTCTATCGTTGAAACCGACTGCAGAACGGCTACAACTCGACCACCCGCAGCGCATGACTCGTAAGCGACGGCGAAGTCCTTGTGCTTGGCGGTGGTCCTGCGCGAGAGCACGAATAGCAGTGGTGCATCGATAATCTAGCAACACGAGCGAAGCCAGCACACGCGGCCTCGTCCGTGGACACATGCAGTCTGCGCCACATGGCTTCAAAGCCCCGTCGAATCAACATGCGCGACCCTGGATCCTGAGTTCCGCTTGGCCAGTAATCACAGCAATGTCTCATGGTCACCCGTGAAGATGTCGCTTCAAGCGCAATAGCTGCACTCGAGCGATGCAATCGAGCTGCTCGTGGACAAGTGGGTCGCGCTCACCGATCTGCCCAAGAGCCAAGCAAGCAACCAAGTCCGCTGGGATTCGTTTGCTTGTCCTGTTTCCGTCAACACACTTGGCTTTTTTCCAGCTCGACTCGTCCCGCGCGCTGATTGGCTGAGCTGGTCCTCAAATCGCCGTAAGCATCCGAAACCCCCATGCTTATCGCCACCGCCGTACAAGTGCATACCCCTGCCAAAGAGACCAGTCGCACTATCGTACATCAACGTGCTTGACGCTTCACGCGACCTTTGTTTGCAAGTGCATAGTGATGTGGCGCTGGTGTGGCGCAGGAGTGATGCACGAGATTACGGTTCCGACGGCTGAAGGACGAGATGAGCTTCTCTCTCTCACTCGCACTTCCACACCAATCCTCACGACGCACGCATTCGGCCCCCTTCGCTCGCGCTGCACGAGGCTCATTCCAGGAAGAGCTCCACGCCGCACACACCTCGCACACAAGGCGAGATGACCAGCACAACCTCCAATGGCCACGCGAACGGCAACGGCGTCGCCGCGCTCGCGCCGCGCAATGCCGGCACGTCGTCCATCGAGGACGCGATCGTCGCGATGAAGGCCGGCAAGTTCGTGGTCGTCATGGACAACGAGGACCGCGAGAACGAGGGCGACCTGATCATGGCGGCCGAGTTCGCGACCGAGGAGTCCGTCGCGTTCATGCTGCGCCACACCACGGGCATCATCTGCGTGCCGGCGCTCGCCGCGCGCATCAACGAGCTGCAGCTGCCGCTCATGGTCGAGAACAACACCGAGGTGCACAAGTGCAAGTTCACGGTCACGGTCGACTTGCGAGAGGGCAACTCCACGGGCGTCTCGGCCGCCGACCGCGCCCGCACGATCCGCGCGCTCGCGGACCCGAAAGTGCAGGCCTCGGCGTTCAACCGCCCCGGCCACATCTTCCCGTTGCTCGCCATGGACGGCGGCGTGCTCGTGCGCGCGGGCCACACCGAGGCCGCGACGGACCTCTCGCGCTTGGCCGGTTCCAAGCCAGTGGGCTACATTTGCGAGATGAACGACGACAACGGCCGCATGATGCGCCGCCCGCAGCTCGAGGAGTTCGCGATCAAGTACGACCTGCCGCTCATCACGATCTCCGATTTGATCCGCTACCGCGTGCGCACCGAGACGCTCGTGACGCGGAGATCGCAGAAGGAGGCGTCCGTGAGCAGCCGCGTGGTGACTCCGCACGGTCAGTTCGCTGCGTTCGAGTATGCATCCGTGGTGAGCGACTCGCAATCGTATGAGGTGCTCGTGCACGGCGACGTGGCGCAGAAGACCGATGTGCCGGTGTACTTTGTCGAAGAGGGATTCGTGCAGAGCGTGAACGCGCAGTGGGCGCAGAAGCACGTCGTGGCGCACGGCGCCGGCATTCTTATTTACGTGAACGACTCGAAGAAGCTGCTGGAGATCTCTGGGGAGCTCATGGCGCGCCAGAGCATCTTCGGCATGGGCATGCAGATCGCGCGCGACCTGCAGGTGGCCTCGGTCTCGCTGCTGTCCACGGAGGAGAAGACGGCGTTCGACCCGCAGGGCTTTGGCGTCTCCGTCACGGGCTTTGAGCGATTGGCGACCCCGACTTCGCAGTAGGTAGGACACATTGACAGCGAGGCGAAAGCTATCGATTCACAGGACGGATGAGCAGCAGAAACGCTGTTGTAGGAAGCCTTTATAGACGAAGAAGTGCATGCACATGCAGCCCACAAAGACACACGCACATACACACAACACACGGATAGACAGCTTATCAGCAATGCAGTGGCCCTCCATGCCTTTTAAAAGGAGCTGTTCACGTGGGAGGAACCTTTCATTTTCGCGCATCAGCATGCAGCTCGGCTGTGGCAGCGTGGAGCGTCAGTCAAGCACGCTTTCACATGTCGTGTGGTGGACCTCAACTTGCTTCAGGACGGGTGAGAAACCCAGATGTGTGTGGTACACGCTAGCCTACGGAGCGGAGCTCCAGTCTTGGCTCGACTGCGAGAGAACCGACAGGAAACCAGCTCTCCACCGACGAGAGGCGAACCAGCAGCCAAGCAAGCAGGTCTCTCGCTATCACGGGTATGCGAGTGCGGGCGCCTTTCACTCACAAGGTGCTGGTCATGACGAATTGATGGTGCGACGCACAGAAACACTTGACCTGACGTTTGGAGAGGTTCAGTTCAGCCTCCCTCAACAGTAGCCCTTCAGTCCTTCGAGAAACAGTATTCACGTATAAAACAACGGAGCTCAGCACCACCCAGTCAACGAAAGCGCCCTCACGCTCTTATAGCCTCTATGAGTGCATACAAACGTACTTAAATGAGACCCGCCCTCGCCTGACGCACCAAAAACAGACCGCCCGCATTGTCACGCGCAGCACTTCCGCTCTCCCATCGTTGTCGTCGAGACTCGTCCGAAGCAAGCGCGTCGCGTTCCTTCCGTGGGCGTTTCCGGCTGCCGTCTGCGAGAGAGCGCGTCCGTTGTCCGTCTGTGCGTCTTCCCTTGCGTCTTGTGCGTCGACTCGTGCTTTCCGCGCTCGAATCGGCCTCGTCTTGACTGGGAACCCCCTCCCCCATTTCCCACCGGCAACCCAAAGACATCAATAATGCTGCGCAGTGTACGTGTCGTGTCGCTCGCGCTGCTCGCCTGGGCGTGTACGACCAGCGTCGTGCACCAGCGAGGCGGCGGCGCGCTCGTGGAGGCCAAGATCGACCCGAACGACAAGGGCGAGCCGCTCTTCCCCGACGGCCACCCGAACATCACGTACCTCACGGACGACAACTGGGACACGTGGATGGAGAAGACGGACAAGCCGTGGCTCGTGGACTTTTACCACCCTTTGTACGTGCGCTTGTTTATAGCTGCTGCGTTGTTGCTGCTGTTGTTGTGCGTATGGGTCTAACGTGATCTGTCTGTGCGGGTTTTTTCCTGTGATGCCGTATCATAGCTGCCCGCACTGCAAGCAGTTCGTGCCATCGTTCAAAGAACTCGCGGCGTACTACAAGGAGAAAGGCAACATCTACGTGGGCGCGATCAGTTGCATGGACCACGTCAAGTGCCGTCGTGTGGGTATCAAGGGGTTTCCGACGCTGATCACGCTCAACTTTGACAAGAAGAACCCCAAGGTCGAGAACAAGCGCGTCGTGGGCACGCACACGGTCCAGGAAGTCAAGGACTACGTGAACAGCGTGTTCATGGAGGCCCGTGTGAACGAGACGGGTACGCAGCCACCGAGCACCGGGTCTGCCGCTGGCGGCGCGGCTGTGGCAATCACGACTGAGCCGCAGGTCAAGCCTGGCGAGCAACTTCGCAAGGAAATCTGGGAAGAGTCGACACTGCCGATGAACCAGACGACCCGCATCCAGGACGCTGGTTCGGCGTTCATCTTCGGCCTCAAGCAGGGCGTGTTCATGGGCCGCGAGGTGCTCGAGGACGTGGAGCTGGACGCGCTCAAGAGCTGGCTCAAGATGGTCTCACAGACGTTCCCGGGCTCGATCAACCGTCAGATCATCAAGAAGCTGACGGACCACGTGGAGCCGATTGCGCTGCTGGACTTTGACACGTTTGATAAGATCGTGAACGAGTGGCAGAAGACGACGGTGTTCGACTTTGAGTTTGAGGAGTCGAAGCGCAACTTCACGGACGTGACTGTGCCCGAGTGGCAGCGCGTGTCTGACCTGTTCGTGGGCCAGGGCAACTCGTACCGCTCGTGCGCGCTGTACACGTGCGGGCAGTGGAACATGTTCCACATGCTTACGATGAACCCGCCCGAGACCGACGCGCGCAGTGCTGAGCTGCTCGTGTCGGTGATCGCGTCGATCCGTCGCTTCGTCAAGCACTTCTTCGGCTGCGTGCAGTGTCGCGACCACTTTCTGGAGTACAACACGCTCGAGCGCGTCAAGTCGATCTCGAGTGCGGAGAACAAGCCGCTGGCGCTCAAGCGCTGGCTCTGGGAGATGCACAACGCCGTGAACAAGCGTGTGATGCACCCGCTGTGGCCCAAGCCGGACGTGTGTCCGACGTGCGGCCACGAGGGCAACTGGGAGCTCGTTGAAGTGGACAAGTGGCTCGGCAGCGCGTACGCGTTCCGTGAGGTGATCGTGCCGCCGATGACGGAGGCTCCAAAGACCGCGGCGCCGACGAAGGCCCCCGAGGCGACCAAGGAGCAGGTACTCTTGCGCGGCGTGGCTCCCAAGGGACTGCAGCACCCGGGCGGCGGGTACAAGCCCAAGGACGCGGAGATGGGTATCAACAATCAGGCAAACACCAAGGAGCTCGTGGCGAACGCCGTGGTGATCGACGCGAAGACCAAGGCCGAGGACGCGCAGGGCCTCCAGTCCGTGCGCGCGCCGCAGGTGTCGCTCTTCGCGTGGTACATCCTGCCGGTCGTGGCGGTCGGCGCCTACCTGCTTTTCGTGCGCTCGCGTAGAACCGCCAAGCACAAGGGCTACCGTCACCCTGGCGCTGCCGAGTAGAGGGATGCAGATCGCCACATGGACTGCAGTGGTTCTTGAATTTGGAGTGAGCGATATCTCTTTTTCCGAGGAGAATGACTCCACTAGCAATGCGTGTTTGGTAGCATAAGTGTCCATGGATATAAAAGAAAAGACTCGAAAGATGCCGGCTCGTTCTACAGCAGCCCTGCTGTGCGTGTGTGTGGTGACAAGGTTGCAGGATCGTTGAAGGCGTTCGGCAACGCTTTTTGCCCGATTTGATGAGCTTTTGTGTCATTGTGTGCGAGTTTTTGCCGTTAAAGCTACAGCTTCTGGCTCGGGGCTGCTAGCCCAGTGTACGCCCTCCTACCCAGTCTCCAGTGGTGCTGTCTGGCATTCTTCTATGCTGCTCGCAGGTGGAACTTCTGGTGCACGCTGCTCTCCTCGCACGGCAGCAGCGCGAGTCGCGTCTCGCCCGCGAACCAGCCGCCGCCGTCATCCACACAGAGCTTCTTGTCCGTCGCGCTCTGGAACTGCTCGGCATCTGCGTCGTACACGAACAGTTGACTCGAGCTCTCCGGGTCGCACTGAGCCATCGTGAGTTCAAAATCATCATCGGTGCCGGAGCTGGGGCTGGTGCTCCAGCAGTATCCGGGGCGCTTGGAGCTTTTGATCAGCTGGAGCTCCGCATAATACTGGAAGGTCTGGTCAGCTCCGGGGGCTGTTGAGTCGCATTGTCCCAGTCGGAGCTCCTCGTCAACACTTGCTCCGGAGCTGCTGGTGCCAACGCACAGTCCCTTATAAACGGACTCGACCACGAACGGTGTATACGACGTGAGCAGCGCCAATGGTGAGATGCTCAAGAGCGAGGTGCGCGCCACGATCTGGAACTGCTGGTCGCCCGAACTCAGGTCGCACCGGACAAAGCGGAAGGCTGAGGGCTTCCCACTGGTGTCGAACCTGCCGCCGTCGTCCAGACAGAGCTGCGGCTTCGTGGGGCTGCGCACGACCTTGGCAAACTCGTCGTATACAAAGTGCTGGTTAATGCTCGTCTCTTCACATGGTGCCATCCGGATATCCGGCTTATTGCTGGCTCCACTGAGCCAACTCCCGTTGTCGTCGAGGCACAGCGCGTGATTGCTCGCGCTCTGGATCCAGTGATTTTGCGTGTTGTACGTGAACAACTGACTGTCGTCGCTCGGATCGCAGGTCACGGCCTGGAGCTTGTCGCTTGGGTCGCTGCCTCCGAGGCACAGGTTGGCTTTGCCCGTACTGCGCAATAGGAACTGCTGGCCCTTGGCTCGCAGCACCGGGTTGTTCACGTCCCACACGGCTCTATCAGTGATCGGCAGGAGCTCAAGCCGCTGGCGACGCTGTGATGGATCGCATGGACTGAGGTTCGCAGTCAATGGCGCCTGGCCTGCGGATCTAAGCGAAGCTGATGCCATGGTGTCCATGCAGAGCTCCGGCTTGGGGGTCTTGAACGCCGCACTCTCCGAGTCAAACTGGAACGTCTGGTGCCACGCGCGCGCGAAGCCGCACGGCCGGAGATGGAGAGCTTTCGGCGCGTTGCTACCTGTCGATGGTGCTGAAAACGATCGCCCACTGGTGCCGCTGTCGATGCAGAGCCCAGGTCTCGCCTTGCTCAGGACGACAGAGTTAAACGGATCGTACACAAAACCCTGGCTCCCACGCTCCGAGTCGCACTTCTGGAGCACGACCGTGGGACTCTCGGCATCGTCGCCGAGGTCGAAGCAGAGTGTTGAGGCGACGTCCTGAATCTGGAACTTGCTGCCGCTCTGCAGGAGCGACACTGCTGCAGAGTCAGCCTTAGCCCCAGTCGTCCCAGCGATAGCAGCAACGGCGGGACCAACGGCAGCGATCGCAGCGATGCCGTCATTGATGGCACCAATGGCCAACGCCGGGAGCCCACTGCTCGCGAGCTCCTGGATGCCCTGCGCCGCCGTCTCTGAGCCGAGCTCCTTGTCAGCAATAGGCGCGTTGTTGTTCTTGCTGACTGACAACGTGTCTGTCGTTGCTGACTGCTGCTTGTCACTTTCCGAGCCATTAACAAGGCCGAGCTTGGTGATGGTGTACCCGCAGCCGACGAAGAGCGTGATGAGCACGAGCGCCATGGCGTAGAAGCGCTTCATCTTCTTCTTCCGTGGAGGTGATCCAGCGGTGACACCTCCGGTGGCGCCAGGGGTCTTGTCTTCGTCCTCGTCGTGCACGGAGACGGAGCACTCGGAGCTCCGCATGACCGAGCTGTTGCTCGTGAGGTCCTCGACGTCGTGGATCTCGCCCGAGAGCTCGACGACCGGTCCCATGCTCATCATAGGCACGCTCACTGGTGGTATGGAGATCTTGGGATTGTCCTGTGTGGCAACGCGTTCCTGACTGGCTTGTCTGTCAAGCAAGCTCTTCTCTCTCACTTTTGAGCAAGTGGCTCAACGTGAGACTTGTCAGAGCAGTCGGCTCAGCAAGTCGTTTCAGGATCATCATCGCCGACGCGACTCGGCGGTGCTAAACGAGGAGCTCTCTCGTTCTCATAATAAACGAGTTGATCGATCCCATTCAGGCAGACGTCCATTCTCGGAACTCAAACGGTTTCTTTTCAAAGCAAAAGAGACTTCGTGGAGAACGATCTCTCAATTGGAGACTTGCTGACTCGAATGAAGTTCAACATTGTCGGAAATGAGGGAAATTGGCTCCAACCATTTTAGAAGTTGGCTCAGTACGGAGTCCTACGGTAGTACTGTCGGTTCAGTTCAGCTCAGCCTCCCTCAGCTCCATGCGACGACGCAGCGAAGCTGTACTATTGCTCCCTCCCTCTCCTTCGCCATCACCGTCGCTCAGGCGATCACCGGGACCGCTATTGTCGTCGTCGCTGCGCCTCGCAACACCCCCTGCTCGATCACTCGCGCACTCTTCGAGACGCGCCAGTTATCTCCATTCACAGGCACCGATGCTCCCTCGTGGCAGAGTTTGGCGAACTCGAGCGTGTCGAGTGTGCGATTCGTAGGGACTTCATCGCTCTCGTAGTGCTCCTGGTAGATCGTACCCTTGAGGTACTTTTGCGCGGCTTCGTAGCTCTTGACGTACTTGATCGTGAACGAGCCATGAAGATGTCGGCCGCGAACTCCTCGATCAGTGGACAGTCGGCTGTACCCGCAGCCTGCAGTAGCGGTCTGAGCTCACCAAATGAACTCATTGCACAGCGGTACTTCGCGAATTCGCTTGAGCGCGTTGATGACCACCGTTTTGCAGAACTCTCTGGTCAAGTTCTGAACGTGGGAGGTTAGTTCCGGTTCGTCTTGTGAGTGGACGAGGCCTCTCAAGCACCGCTCCCCGAAGGCAGATATTCTACAACTCGGCGTACGCAGCTGGCCACACCACCTGCGCGCCTATAGCAAGATGGCGGACACGGCGGGTAACATAGCCATGGACGCAGACGCGACTCACTTGATTGACGGACAAAGCGAAGGACATTCCCAAGGATCGAGTAGCGAGCTGGGCAAGTCCTCAGGGTCGTCACGTGGCTCGAAGTGGAAGCGCAGCATGGCAAAGCACGGGACGACTTTGGCAAGCGGCTCTCGACCCTCGGTGGTGAAGTTGTCCTCGCAGAGCCAGGCATAGACCAGCAGACAGCCCTCTTCGGCGGACGTTGGCGCGGTACTTCTGCGAGTGCAGCAGCTCCAGGAGCCTCTCGATGCCGGCGTCGTGTTCAGCAAGGTTCCGGTTCGCAGCTGAACGCATCGTCGCGGCTTCAGATCCTTCATGCAGAGGCTGACAGCCTAGGACGCTGCTCAGAGCTTCAGTAGCGAGCGCTCGCTCGTAGTGTGCAAGCTCTCCGCCAGCACGGAGGTTGCCCGTGGCAAAACCGCCACGCGTGTGAGCCGACGCGCACGAGTTCCGCGTCGATGTTCGTCTTGTTTTCACCCCACGCGAGGGCTGACTGGAGCGACATCTTGTCGGGCTTATGGTGCGTGTGGTGGTGTATCTGGTGCGCGGCGGTGGCTGCGATTGTGAAGAAGAGACGAAGCGAGCAAGGACTGACTGTGCGGTTGGATTGGGTTGGGTTGGGCTCGGGGGATTTGGACCATCACTTACAGGGAAGAGCGCACAGAACCAGCCGTTGCCGTCATTCATCACGAGCGCTCCGAGCTCCTGCTCGTGATCCAAGGCCGCAATACACTACGAGGTGCTGGCGCTGGAGCGGCGAGCGGGGAGCAGTCCAGCAATACCCGCCTCAACGCAGAGGACGATGGCGGTGGCGAGCCCAGTTGACGATCTCTAAAGTGAACGCCAAGCAGTGAGGTGCGGCACTCGGACCTCGAGGGCTGCTCGGTCCCCTTTCGCCGAGGGCAACTTCATGTGCGCGTTCCTGGCTCAAGCTCAAACTCATAATCAGCAGCATCTATTCTTCAGACGTTTGGTGTCGCTGAACCTACACACCACCGAGTTCGCCGATAAAGACGTCGACAACCTCATCGAGGCGCTGTCAACTCGAGATCAGTTCGAACCAGCGGCCGCTGCACTGCGCGAGCTCCGCATTCTCAGCAGTTCATTGACGTCCAAGGGCGACGAGCGCATCCACAGCATGCTCCTGGCCAACAAGAACCTGCGCATCGTGGAACTCGTGGACCCCAAGGAGTCTCCAGGCAGCGAGGAGCTCTTCCGGCGCTCCGAAGAGTGTCATCAGGACAGACTCCTGCGGATCCACATGGCACCACGCGATGCACTCGCATTTCTCAGTGTTCTCAGTGGTGAGTCGGCCGTGAGGACAAGGAGGGAATCGGCGAAGGCGTCGCTGGACTCGAACTTGGCCGCGACGATTTTCAGATTTCGCGGGAACGGCTGTGTTTCGACGGATCCTGTGGCGCCACCCGTACCAGCACACCAGCGATTACTGAGGAGAGGCTGACGTTCAATATACAAAATCGCATTCTCGTTCTCTTCTTTCTGCGCTTCAGACTCATTCATGAGTCCTTTTCGCTCACAAACACATACTGACTTCAAAACTTATGCACCCTCCTGAGCGCTCAGCTCACAGCGCCATCCCCATCCGCGTCGCCAAGTTCTTCCTCGTGGCGGTGCCGGTATCGCTGGTGCTGAATGTCGGAAGCTGCTGCGGCTGAGCGTCATTCACAGCAGCCCCAAGCCCAACAGCAGCAGTGGGAATGACAGCAGCGGGAACCAGATTCGCAGCATATCTTGCATCGAGCAGCTTGGAGCGCAGGTTGTCTATCATCAGCACCGCGTCCTGGATCTGCTTGGCGTCGAATGCGCGTGAGGTGTCGAGCTGCCGCAGCTGCATGCCCAGTAGCGTTGCTGTGTTGAACGCGTCGGCTGCACTCACGGCGCTCGCTCCGTTCAGGATCCGGTTCATCGCGCTTGACGATGAGCCGGCAGCGCCTTGTTGTTCGGTTTGATCTGCACCAGCTGACGCTACTGATGGGGAGCTCCGCAGCTCACCCACAACGCTCCCATAGTTACCAGGCTCGTCGCTGCTGGCTGCGTCGATGTCATCCATGATGCACTTCTGGTACACGTGCGAGCTCTCGTCGTCCAGGTGCAGAAAGGTCTGGAGCTCTTCTGCGAGGGTGGCATCGGACCCAACCCCCCTGCCTTCACTCTGCCCATCCCTCAAAGAACCTGGTTGATTGGCAGCAGCGTGCGCCTGACAGAAGTCCCGCAGCGTCTTGAACATGTCCTCCTCCAGCTTGAACTCCTCGGCTTCGATGCGGATCGCGGTCCTGCGGCTGCTGTTCTCACCATTCTCGTTGAGAACCTCCTGCTTGTACTGCGTGACGAAGCTGGCTTCCTGGAACGCGCACTTGAGCAGCTCCGGCGAGATCGCGGCCCAGGCGTCGACGATGCGCCGTGCCGCGTCCTGCAAGTGCGGCGCCTTCCCGAAGAACACCCCCGCGGTACCCGTCTTCACGTGCTCCACGCCAGCGATGAGCTGGTTTTTCAACTCGGTCGGCAGCGTGTGGTAGGCCAGGATGTCGCTCAGCACGCGCTGCTTGTACCGGTTCTTCAGCGCCGTGGTCACGCCCATCTCCAGCGGCTGTACCCACGAAGTGCTCTTCGGATGCAGCGCCAGCACGCGAATGTCGCCTTTCTCAAAGCTCACGGGGTGACCAGGCGCGTTGTCCAGCAACAGCAGCACTCGACGCTTTCTCATACTGCCGTTACTGGAACTTGCAAGGAGGAAGGGCTCGAAGATCTGGTCGAACCATTTCGTAAACACCTTGCTGTCCATCCAGGCCTTGCTCTGGTGGAAGTGCGGCAGCGGCCAGTCCGTCGAGCCATCACTCACTGGCGCCTTGGAGATCATAGACACAGGCAGACGCTCGCTGCCCGTGGCATTACAGCAGAGCACGAGCGACACGCGGTCGCTCACCATCGGCTGTTCACTCTCTTGTGACGGGATCAGCAACTCGTGGCGCGGCAGCAGGCGGTAGAAGAGCCCGGTCTCGTCTACGGTGAACACGTTGCTCGGGTCGTACTCGGCCACGATCTCCTCCAGATTGTGGATCGGCGTGACGGGACCGATGCCCAGACGCCGACAGAACGACGCGTACCAGCTCTGCGTGGCCTTGAACTCGCCCTCGGGCATCTCGAGCTCGAGCGCGACCTCCTCGGCCTTGCGGCGCACGACCGGCGGTGGGATCTCCTCGTTGCACCTGCGACTCACGTCGATCCACTCGGCCAGGATCGCCTCGAGCTCCGTGAACTTGGCCTTCCCAGCGCGAAACGTCGTCTGCCGCACGTCCACGGGCGCGTTGAGCGCGCGCTCGCGGAGCGCCTCGGCGTTCAACTTGATGTGGCGGATCGTCGCCTCATCCACGCTGTACTCCTCCGCGAGCTTCCGGTTCGACGACGGCGCGCTGGCGTCGTACAGCTTCTGGATGATCTCGAGCCGCTGGCCGTCGCTCAGGCGCGGACCTGAGCCGCGCTTGCGCTTCTTCTCGCCTGCTGCTGGTGCTCTTGCTGAAGATGCCGATAGTGCTGAGTCTTCAGCCGATGCCACCGGCATCAGCGCTCTAGCCGCAGCCTCCACCTGGGCCTTCTCGCGCGCCGCGACCTTGGCCGCCTGGCGCCGCTGGAAGTTCTTGAACCAGATCTTGCTCGCCTTGAACTCGTGCTCGCGGATGCCGAGCTCCGCGGCGAGCTCCTCGGCCTTGAGCATCACGAGCTCGGGCTCGATCTCATTTGGGACAGCAGCACTGTCGCTGGCGTTCAGGTTGTCACTACTGATGCCATCGCTGAGATGGCTGCCGCCGCTTGCGGTGACGTTCGCGAGCCACTGCGCGAGCAGCTCCTCGAGCTCCGGGAAGGTCTTCTGCACGACGCGCAGCGTGGTCTTGCGCACGTCCTCGGGCACCGCGAGCGCGCGCGTCGTGATCGCGTCGGCGCTGTCGCGGATGTGGCGGATCGTGGCCTCGCACACGTTGAACTGCGCGCCGATCTTGCGCAGCGAGAGGCGGTTGGGCGCCTGCAGCAGCGCGATGATCTCGAGGCGCGTCACGTCGTTCAGGCGCGGCCCGCCGCCCTGCTTCTTCTTCCCCGTGGCGACACTGGCGCTGAGCGCTTGAGCGTCGGCCTCGGCGCGCGCACTCGGCCCGCCGCGGGCTCGGAAGCGCGCTGTCGAGACAGCGGAAGTTCGCTCCATGCTGACAGCGTTGCGTGCGAATATTTGAACTCGGCGTGAGGACATAGCGAGCGGCGAAGGAGGGATTTTAAACCCCCTGTCCTGAACCTGTCGAATACGATACTATAACGGGCCAAGATGCAAAATCTCGCCACTGAGCAGGTGCGGAGACAGAAGCGGGCTGGCTTTCGCTCTGCACATTGCGAAAGTGCGGATATATAGGGGTTCTTGAAAGTCGGATCCGATGCAGCAAAGTTTGCGTTTGACGGAAGCGCGGGACGGACAGCATATCTGTTTGACTTGGTTGAGTTATGTGCGCTTTGACTCTCCCGAGGAATCCCAAAATGCGAGCGAAACGGTTTCAAGCCGATTTGAAAATCGGGGTTGAAAAAGTGAGAAAGCGCATTTGGAAAGTCCGCAGCGATGCTGGCAAAGAAAGCAGCAGACAACCTCTAATTTGATGAGCTCACGGTGTTCAGAACGGGAGGAAGCAGACGCTGCACTTATCTGTTCCAGGTGCGCAGAGTTTTCATTTGTCATCAAGCACATCAAATCACAAATCCAGGTCGAGACCGTGCGGACCGCGGTCCGCGAGCCGTCCCGGCGATCCAAAACGACTGGCCGCCCGCCCAGAAAGCCAAAAGGGCGTGACAGCTCTCACTTCCCGACCCGCCGGCGACGCACTCATGTGCTGCTGCAGCCATGTCGCCCCCAGCCAAGAGGCGCTCGCGGAAACAGCTCGTTTGCCGATCCTGTCCCGCTGC
>JAASFQ010000939.1:0-11864 GCA_023333845.1 Globisporangium polare | reverse complement strand
TGATAGCACGAATGGCGAGTTGACGTCCAGCGACGAGTCCAGCAACAGCTGCAGCGCGACGAGTACGGCAAGCGTCGGTGAGGATGCTGCTGCACCAGTCGCGAAGAACAAGCCCAAGTGCGCGCCTGGCGGGAACGCCGCTCGCAAGCGCCAGCGCGAAGAGATCCACGCGCTCCGTGAGACGACTGCGTTGTTGGAGAAGGAGCTTCACACCCTAAAGGCGATAGCGAAAGCGAATACGCCAGCACCTTCCAACAACAGCAATACGGAGCAACGGCACGGCTCCGATACGCTCTCTCCGGACCAGAATGAGCCTCCGCGATGGACAGCACTACCTTCTCAGCAAAAGCACAGCCGCAAAGTACCGCAGCCTATGGACAAGACGCTACTAGCGAAAGAGAAGCTGGCTCGACAGCTCGCAGAGCTCAAGAATGCTCAGCTGAGTAATTTCGTGAGCGACCACGTCACACTGACCCAGAAGTTTGGGAAGGCGCTGTTCAAGCGACGGCCGATAATGGTAAGATATTTGCTGACTCTTCGCTTGTTCCTATGGAGGTATTGTAAGGCTAACTAACTAAACGGAAATATGTGTGTGTGCCTTGTAGAGCTCAGAAATGGCAACTCCAACCTCAATAAAGGCAGAGATGATGGTCTCTGAGCTACATACGGCAGGCGATGTGCTTGTGTTTGAGGCACTTGCCAAGAATATCGACACGCAGTGCCTCGAGCTGGAGCGGGTTTTCCGCGCGGTTGGACTCGCAGACTGCCGCACGAACCTGATGGAGACTCGCGTCGACACGGACAGCGGAGAAGCAGGCGGTGCGGTGACTCTGGCGTTCAAGTCTTCGCAGCTCATGCCGTTCAGCGTTCACGCGATCAACGAGCTGACGCTGAAGAATGCTGGAAAGCGACCTGCGGTGCGTTGTTGGGCTATGCTTTGCATTATTGTACCTCGCCAGTTCAAAGGCGCCTTGACTCACACGTTATCATGGTGATAATTAATTTTGCTCACTCACAGGGAAACTGGAAGAGCGTGCCGTTCGAGGAACAACATCAGACTGGAGACCTCACCGCCAACTGGAAGAGCGTGCCGTTCAAGAAACAGTTCCAGACTGGAGGCCTCGCCGTTAACGTGCGCAACGTTGCAAGGCGATATATGGAGAATGGCCGCATCGTGATGGTCTGGGAGGGCCAGAGCG
This sequence comes from Globisporangium polare, assembly GCA_023333845.1. NCBI lineage: Eukaryota > Oomycota > Peronosporomycetes > Pythiales > Pythiaceae > Globisporangium > Globisporangium polare. The sequence continues at coordinate 10,665 of JAASFQ010000939.1, read as the reverse complement.
AGTGGCCCGACAAGGCGTCAGGCGAGGTCGTGACCATCCGAGAGAAAGGCTGGAGCGTCATGCAGCCGTACTCGCAGTCCAGTTCCACGAAGAAGAACCAGGATGTCTCGACGCCATTGAGTCTGTTCCAGTCGTACATTCACATGACTGCTGGGCCGACGAAAGGTGACGAAGGGGCGGCGAACCGGAAGCAGGAGCCTCGGCCGGAGCACATTGCGATCCTCTCGGATGTCGTGAAGCCACTGTACGAGAAGCAGTTTGCTGCGGGTATCCAGGGCTTCGAGAACGCACTGCTCGACGACTCGCTCAAGCGGATGCCAACAGCTTCGTAGGATTCTTCTATTACTACTCCCTGGTTACATAACCTTGAAGAATATGGTGCTCCTGCTCCCCTCTCTCACGCGCTTTTCCACATCACACTCCTCCGAGACGAGAGCGGCACGCGTGAGTTTGGTCTAATGATGTATGTCGCTGGTGAAGCGAGCCTCCAAGCACTTCTGGTGCCGAAAATGGGGGAGGCTGTTTTTGTTGTTGCAAAAAGGCACGGGTTCGTATTACCGTGGATAGAGAGGGTCTCCGCAAAATTGCGTCTGACGATTCGTCAATATTTATCAACGAGCTCGGAGAAGCGACGATGGAGTCCGTCGGCGCCACTACCACCGTCGCCGCGGCACCTTTGAGCGACTATGACCTTCTTCTGGCGGACCTCGACGCGCTGATCGAGAGCTCGCAGCTCAGCGACGTACTCTGTGGTGTGGCCGCAGATGGCAACGAGCGTGACGCAAGCGGGTGCGCGGCATACGAGCACTTGGACGCTACGACCGCCGCTTCGGTCACCGTGAAGAAGCTCAAGTGCGCGGCGCCAGGCGGCAACGTCGCCCGCAAGCGCCGGCGCGAAGAGATCTACGCACTGCGCGACTCGGTGGCCTTGCTGGAAGAAGAGCTGCGCAGGTTGAGGGCGATGCAAGTGCACGAGTCGTCCGTTTCTACGAGCATTAACAGCAGCAGCAGCAATGGAGAAGGGGGACGCGACAGTGACGCACTTACAGCGGGCCAGAGCGTGCCGTGGCGACGGCCACCGCCAGCAACAGTGCCACGGCAGCAAAGCATGAGCGGCAAGACGCAACTGACGGCAGACGTAACGGCAGCCCAGCGGATGACAGAGCTCGAGAACATTCATTTGCGCAAACTTGTGCACGACCACGAAACAGTGACGCAGAAGTTTGAGAGAGCCCTGCGCAAGTGGTGTTCGCCGGTGGTATGTGAAGTTGGCGCAGGACGCCCACTTGTCAATATCGCCCACGAAGCTAAGCTTAACCCCTTGTGGACTCTCTCTATCTTGCTGTAGATCGCGGAGGTCTTCTTGAAGAAGACCCCGACTTCCGTGAAAGCAGCCAGAGTCATCCAGTACACGCAAGTCCCACCGACGACCCCACTACCACACACCGCCAGCGATCTACTCGTGTTCGAAGCGCTGGCCAAGAAGGTCGAGACGATGTACCACGATTTCGAGCGAGTGTTCGAGGCATCAGGACTCACGAGTTGTCGCTCCGATATGGCGGAGACCCACATCGACACTGACGACGGCGCTGACGACAAAGATGTGCTGCTCAAGTTCAAGTCTTCGCGCCTGATGCCGTTCAGCGTCGACGCAATAAACGAGACGCTGCTCAAGTTGTCGCAGGACAGCACCGGGAAGGGGCCAGGAGCGGTACGTGCACACAGTTGGAAGCCCAGCTCTTGAGACGTGTAACTCATCTGGCATTGTTGATTACTGTGCAAATACCGGTAGGCGTTTGAGAAAACAGGGCAGAGCGTGGCGTACAAGAAGCAGTTCCAGGCTGGTGGCATGTCCGTCAGTGTGCGTGGCGTCTCGAGGCGCTACGTAGAGAGCGACCGCATCGTGGTCGTGTGGGAAAGTCTGAGCGAGTGGCCACGTGACGGCGCTGCCGGTGGTGGTGAGACTGTGGTTCTTCGCCAGAAAGCCTGGGCTAGGGTCCAGGCGTATCCACCCCTCTCTGCGCCGAAAGCAAGTGCTAAAAGCAAGCAGCAGCGGAAGAGTGTATCATCCGCCTCGTCGCCTCTGAGTCTGCTGCAGTCGTTCATTCACATGACCTCGACGGCACAAGAGGACGGGGTTGCGCGACGAAATGATGCGCGGATGCAACAACAATCCATGCGCGAGGCGATCCTCACGGACGTCGTGCTGCCGTTCTACGAGAAGGCCTTCGCCGCGCGCATCCAGAGTCTCGAGAACACGCTGCTCGAGGACTCGCTAAAGCCCAGGCTCGAAATGGCTGCATGAAGTTGGGGATCTCTTGTCTTGAGCGAGCACATACAGATTTCGAGAAATCGGCCCGAGGGCTAAGCTTTTGCTTTGCTGTTAGATAGAGGTGTCAGTCAGTGCACTTGATCGAACGAGCACGAACGAGCAAATCCTGATTGCATCCTCCCGGAGAGCATGCATGTCGAGCTTGTAAAAGGGTGCGTTCTGGCTTCCCCACCAAACACGGGCAAGCAAAACCAACAAAAGCAGCCCTCCAGTGAGACCATTGTGGTACCGGGGGCCGTCAGAAGTGATGCCTCAGTGGGCAAGGCGCATCATCGCCTTGCAATGCTCGGGACATATCGGCTCTGGCTGCGCATACTGTGCAGCACACTCAGCAGGTCCCCACAGTGTGCACAGCAGCACGGTTCGTGGTCCCGGCTCAGACACACACACTTGAAGCACTGATTCTTTCACAAGCCGTTACGAACCGCAACGGAAAAGTCGTCTTTTCCATATGCATACTTGCGCCATAATCGGCGCAAGAGTCAAATCACAGCCAACAAAGAAGCCGCTCACGAGCGAAAAAGACATGGCGCTCACGAGCGAGGACAGCGGCGGCGGCGACGGCGCTTCACACGCCACTGCAGGTGGATGCGAAGCCGACGATGCAGACGTGGGTGACATGCTGGAGCTCTTCCTGGCGGAGCTGGACGCGCTGGAGCGCCACGGCGAGTGCGTCTTCCACGACGACGACGACCTCATCATGGCATCTATTATAGCGACGACCGATGCGGGCATCACGACTGGCTTAAACAGCGCCTCAACGAGAGATAGCATGGATGTCGCGACAGCCATCGCGGAGGCTGCTCCTGCCGTGAAGGAGTCCCCGCGCAAACGCAAGCGGATCCGCCCGACTGGCGCAGTCAACACGCACTACAAGCGCCAGAAGGAGGAGCTCGCGGCGCTGCGGGGTGGCGTCGAGGCGCTCAAGAGCCAACTGGAGCTGCTTCACGCGCGACAAAGAGGTCAGCGCTGTTCGGAGAACAGTCGTTGGTCGCGTCGTGCTGCTACCAGTGGTGGTGGGTGTGCTGGCGAAGACGATGACAAAGGCGCCAGGAAGCGAGGGTTTGACAACCTGGCTGCGCTGAAGGCTCGCGCTGCGCGTGAACTGGAGTCCCGACAGCAGACGACACTGGAGAACGCGAAACTGCGGAAGCTCGCAGAGGACACACGGGAGTTCACACGGAGGATGGAGGGCGCGTTCGCCAAGCATCCGATGCCTTCGGTACGTCATAAAAGACGTTCGTCTTACCTGCTTGTCCATCTATGAAAGGCTGCGCACTTCTCATTTGTATTGGTTCTGACTGTACTATGCAGATGGGGGACTTATTCGAAGTCAGCCCTGTGCTGCGCGTGATCGGCCCCACGGACGCCCAGGTCTATCGGGAGCTGGAGTGCTGTCTCGACGCGCGGTACGCGGGCGTGAGTCTCATGCGCGAGGGCTTTGGCTGCTGTCCTGGTGTCGAGAACTCCGTCAACAACCTGCGCACCATCAGCACGTTGGTGGAGAACGAGTTGGACGCGTCCGTGCTGGTGAACAACTCGCGCGTGCTGCCGTTCCCAGTGCAATTCATCAGCGACGTCGTGTGGGGAGGCGACAACTTGGATTTGCTGCACGCCAAGAACGCCGCGATCAAGGTGATTGATTAGGCTACTATCTATAGTCTCGCTGGTGTTCTTCAAGGCTATGAGGAGCTAACTATGCTGGAGCTTTTCATTGTGTGGACTTTTTTGTCTAGATCGTCCAGCGGTTTGAGTCGACGGTGTTCCTGAACAAGCAGTACAACGTCCGTGACCCAGATAACCAGGAGGTCGTGGTGACCATGCAGATGGTTTTGAGGCGCTTCGCGGCCAAGGACTGCATCTACCTGGCCTGGGAATCCCTCGGCGAGTGGCCGAGCGCATCCTCGACCACAGAATCTACAACAGGTGGAGTCAGTGCCACCAGCAAGCGCTTTGTGATCCGCGAGCACGGCTGGGGCAGCGTGCTGCCGTTCCCCAATCCAAAGAGTCGCTCGCCAGTGAGCACATTGCGCGCATCGACCATCGTGGAGCCCGATGTGGTAGGGGATGCCTATGAAGAGCAGTCGCTGCATCGAGCGCGGGTGCAGTTGCTCTCGGACACGGTGGTGCCAACGCACCAGGTGGCGTTCGCGGCACGCATGCAGCAGCTGGAGAACATGCTCCTGGACCATTCGATCCGTTCCAGTCGTTGCGAATAAAATGAGATTGGTATGGTAGTTGTGAGTCCATGTTCGTTTCTCCAAAGTGTGGCTCATAACGTCTACCTCAAAGCAACTGGGAGCCGCCAACCTCCCTGGAAAATATGCCAAATGAAAATCTCGCCTTCAACCAACCACAGATCAACATTTCTTGGCTCACACCACGTACTCTCACATATATCCAATCACATCTATTTCCTACTCAGCGAGTCATCGAGCAGCGCGTTCTCAATGAGTTGCTGGTGCGCGACGAGCATCTGCTCCATGGACGGGATGATGAGGTCGTGCAGCAGGTTCGCCTGGCGCACCGCGCCTTCTGCTGCTGAAGCTCGTCCGTCCCTCGCCTTGGTCGGCAATGCTGACGTACAAAACTCGACCTGCGTCACTGGTACAGCACCAGGCAACATGAGCGGCTGCATGACCCCCCAGCCACTCTCGCGCGTCGGCAGGCAGAGCGCGTCGCTCGTGTCGTTGGCAACTCTCCACTGGGTCAGCCCCTCCCACGTCATGAACGTGCACTGCTTACTGCACACGCGCTTGAACACGTGCTGGCCCTCGATCTCCACGTCTTCCTCGCCGTCACGGTTGATCGTGATCTTGGCATGTATTGCGATCATGTTGTCCTTCACGCGCACGCTCTGGTATAATAGCCACATTACAGGATCTCGTCAGTCTCCCACGAGATGTTGGCGAGCTCATTCATATTAGAACACACGTACCTTGAGCGTAAAGAGGTCGTTGCCGCTCAGGATCGCCTTCCACGACACTTTGTCCACGGACGCGCTGTCGAAAGGTACGATGTGCGACCGCTTGAACTCCACGCCCGTCTCCTGGTTGCCCATAAGCACGATGCGCGACTCGCTGCTCTTCGCCTGCAGCGTCGACGGCGAAATCTCAAAGCCGCGCACCTCGAGGTCGCGAAGGCGCGCGTCCGCGCTCTGCTCCAGCATATCGTACAGGAACACGTCGTGCGCCTCGAGCGCCAGGTCCGAGTTCCGGCCGTAGGGCAGGAATGAGAGCTGTTCGTGTTTACAATATGGAGAGAGAGACTAAGTTAAGACATAGTTAGTTAAGACATACTCTGTTCGTGCATAATGTAAAGCTCATAGAAGAACGTACCGCGCTCGTGCAGCACTTGAGGAGCATCTTCTCGATCTCGTAGGACGCCTTGCGCTCCTTGCTCGCGAGCTCCTTGAGGCGCGCGTTCTCCGCCTCGGCCGCGTATTTCACGCGCTTTTCACTCAGCGCGTGGGCTTCCCAGGCCTGCACTTCGACGCTCTTCTGCCTGACCGCTGTTGTCCCTCTAGGGTCGGTATGTAAGGGCTCCATGGCGGTCTTGATGGTCTGCAGCTGGATCTCCAGGTCCAGCGCCTGCTGTCGCAGTGCGAGCAGCTCGTCCTTCTGGCGCCGTCGACGCACGGGTCGTGACGATAGCTGGAGCTCCATAGAGTCGCAACTGACATCCGTGCTGCTATTGATCGGCTCGCTGCTGGCCACGGAGAAGACGACGCTCGTGCGGCTCTCGTGCTTGCGCTTCCGCGAGGCAGGCGGCGTCCGTCCATTGCCCCCTCCTGCTAATGCGGCTGCTCCTGGTCGTGTGGACTTCATCGCTGGCTGGTCGTATCGTACGCTCTCGACCTTCACACCACTCGCACTGGCGCTCGTGCTCGTGTATGTCTGCTCTTCCTGTTGGAGTGGGGAGCTGCTGGCAGTCGGCGACGCGTTGCTGTTGTAGACGGACAGCGGCGCGTCGAGGGCGTCGAGCGCGTCCATCTCGCGCAGGAACGCGTCCAGCGCGTCGAAGGTCTGCAGCAGCACGCTCGTGTGGCCATTGCCACCGACGCCATCGTCGTCGTTCAGCGCCGTCGACATCTCGTGGCTCGTTGGTCTGATCTGGTGGGCTTTTTGCCTTCTGTTTGTCGTTCTTGGTGGGTCCACGTGAGCAGTTTTTGTGCACGCAAGTGGCTTTTCCTTCCAAAAGCGATTTCCGCTTCACATAATCCCTCTCCAAAATGCGAATAGTCCTTCTCCAACATGCGAAAAAGGGACAGTCAAAAGTCCTTTTGACATTTCTTCGCTGGGTTTTCGTTTGTTTCCAAGAGATGAAGAGATTGAAAAAAGACGGAAAGCAGCTTTGCTTTGAATCCGGCGCCGGCCATGGACCACGTCTCGTCCTCCCCCACAAGCTCAGCCCGGCGCTCCTCGCGAAGCTCTTCCGCCCCAGAAACGCGCTCTGCAACCAATAGATCGGCTAGCAATGCATCATATTCCCACTTGCTCACCTCGCTTGCTCGCGCAAGCTCAAAAATCCGATCGTGCTCCTGTCTTCTTATCCTACACTAGTTACAGATACAACCACGCGCAATTATTAGATAACTCTCTCTCTCTCTCTCTCTCTCCCCCTTCTCCTCTTCCCCGCTCGCTCACTTCTGCTCAATTCTCGCAAAAAAAAACAATCTGAAAATCCTCAGGAAGTCTCGGGGGCGTCCACGGGCCACGGGCCCATGCTCGGCCGCGGCAGCCCCACGACGTTCTCCATCAGGATGTTCTCCATGATCTGCTGGCGGTTGCCCCAGATGTACCGGTAGCACGGGGCGACCGAGTCCACGAGGCCGTGCATGTGCTGCAGCGGCATACTCTCGCCCGTCACGCGCGGCGCAATGTGCGAGCAGAGCTGGATGATGCTCGAGTGGCGTCCCGGAGGGCTCGGCAGCGACTCGATCATGCACCAGCCGCGGTCGCGCATCTCCACGTCCTTGTACGAAATCGTAGACCCAGACGACGACGAGCTCGATAAAGAAGAGCTACTGCACTGCGGCAGTTTACTGAGACAGTCGGTGACCGACTCCCACAGAATCACAACTCTGTTGCGCTCCACGAAGCGCTTGATGACCGCCCGGATGCTCAGATCCGACTCGGGCGAGCGCTGCGCCTGGATCGGCACGGTCGTCTTCATGCACATGGTGTCCTCCGACGCGTGCACGAGCAGCGACTCGATCATGCCCATGGTCTCCTTGCAGCTGAACGACTCGACCTCCATAGACCGCCACACCGCGTCGTTGAGCGCCTGCACGTCAAAGGGGAAGATCGTGGCGTCCTTGAGCTCCATCGTCGGTCCGTTGACCGTGTCCAGGATCATGTGCGCCTCCTGCTGCTCGCGCTTCTCGTAGTTCATGCCGAGCTTCTCGAACTCGGCGTCCACTTGCTTGTAGCGCTCGTCGATGTCGCGCGTGAGCGCGTCAAAGATGAGCTGCTCGTCCGAGTCGCACACGCGGAGCCGCTTGCCGGCAAACTTGGACTCGAGCGACTGCAAGTTGTTGCACAAGACCAAAAACAAGCGTGTTAGTTGCGACATGACACGAGTAAACATGGTAAACAAGCAAACAACAAGTGGTGGGTAACGCACCGAGTTCTTGCAGCGCTTGTTCACGAGCTTCTCGAGCGCCTTGGAGATCTTGACCTGCTCCTGCACCATGGACTTGAGTTTCATGTTCTCCATCTCCGACTTGTTCTTCTGCTCCTTCTGGTGCGACGCGATGCGCTCCCAGATCGTCACGGACGACGGCAGCGACGCGTGCATGTCCGGCAACCCCGTGGTTCCGTTCACCGCGTATTGCTGCGGTCTCTTGGGCAGCCGGCCGCGCACGTGGTCCAGTTCGCGCTGGAGCTCCTGCACCTGCACGCGCAGCTTGTCGAGCTCGTCTTTCTGCCGTTTGCGGGAGTGGTTCACCGACACAGCAGCGGTGCTTGAGGTAACAGGAGTACTGGCGGGCGGTGGGGTGGCCGTGGGCGTCATAGTCGGGCTTGCGGAGGCCGACGCCGCCGAGTTGTTGGCCGCCACGGCGTCGATCCGCGTCGGCGACGACCGGTCCGAGACCGCAAGCTTGGACAGCTGCGCGATGGACGGCAGCGGCTGGATGTGCACGTGGTTCGTCTTGAACGGGTCGGCTCCTGTCCCCGAGACCTTCCAGAGCGGGCGCTTCATCGGCAGCAGCGCCGCGAGTCCCGGGAACATCGGCGTGCCGTCGCTGCCGTTGTTGTTGATAGTCCTACTGTTGTTACTATTGGTAGCGGTGTTGTTCATCGTGCTGGCGCTGTTGTGGTAGCTGTTGCCGAGCCAGATGGAGTTGCTGAGCGGTGCTGGCGGCGGGGGAAGCGTCGGGCCTCTGGCTGCGGTCCCATTTCCGTTGCCGCCTCCGGTCGCGAGCAGCTCCACGATGGCCATGGCTGTGGTCGCGCGGCGGCGCTCGTCGTCCTCGTCGTGCGCTGGGTGCGGCTGCTGGCGGTCGTCGCCTGGCGAGCGCTCGGCCTTGACAGCGGGCGCCAAGTGGCTGTGGCTGAGGCGGTGCTGCTGGGGCACGGCCGCGGCGGGGACGCCAATCGTCATGTGCAGAGGTGCGTTGTGTGGTCTTGTTACTGTTGTTGCTGTTGTTGTTGTTGTTGTGCTGGGCCTCTTGCTTGCTGGTCTGTTCCTGTTGTGAAGGGGCGGGCGGCCTGTGGCTTGTTTTGTGTGACTGACTGGGCGTTTGTTGGTTTGTGTTTGGAAGGGAAGGGGGGAGGGCTCACGCGCGGCTGATGACGCCAAATGCTGGTGGACAAAACACTCGTGGTATGCGCTGGCCTCGCGTAACGAGTTGCGCGATAGTGTGTGGTGTAAGGAGGGTACAAGAGAGGTATATTCAGACAGCTCGAACGTACGAAGGGTCTGGACAGTTCTGAAAGGCGCGACGGAAGCGGAGCATCAACCCTCTCCAAGCCGATTGTTCGAGAGCGCGTCTGTGTGCATCATCCAGATTCGTCCGTAAACATGGCCAGTGCGCGGAACACGCTGCGTCCTCGAGGCGCAAACGAGGAAGCGTTTGACAAGGATCCGCCAAAAACGCTAATGACAAAGAAGAAGCTGTGGAAATCGGTGCATTTATTTACCCCCAAAAATCGTGCTTTGGACTGCATCGTGCGTCTTTGCTCCGAGAATGCTGATCCACCATTCGTGGCTTTGTAAAAGCCGCCGAAACGACGCTGTCAATAGCGGCCGCAAAACAGATCGTGCCTCGCAGACGAACAATTCGTATTTTTCTCACCGCCCGAGCAGCATCAAATGCTTCGCTCAGACGAATCATGAACCCGGCCGATGAACTGGCAACTGACGTCGTGGCCAGTTGCCGAGTCCTCGACGCTCTCACAAGCGAGACCTGCGCCGTGCGAGAAGAGGAGCTCGGCCCGCCCTGCCTTGCTGCTTGATTCTTCGACTCGTAACCCACAGGGTGGATGACCGCCTCCAAATTTGCTCGGCCGGATTTCCTTTCTTTTTGTGTCGCAATTGCAACCCTATTCGCTTATTTGCTTGCTCCCTCGCGAAGATGATGACACGGACAAAAAAGCTTACCAGAGCAGGACGAGCCGTCATCCTCCCGTCTTTTTCAGCCCAAAAAGCAAGCCACCAATCGCGCTCGGAAATTGACACCCATCGGAAATAGAAGCTGCGGATCAGTCCATTTGACCTCCCGCTCAGACAGCCTTGGACGAGCCGATCGACCTCCAAAAGCGCGCATTGGTGCTTGGTTGGCCTGTATTTTTGGGTGCCCACACCTGGAAATGCACCGGTACCGGTATCGCTCCTTTTGGGCTGTCTCTCTGCCGTGCAAGTGCTTTGGGTGGCAGCATGTGCAAGTTGCTGCTCCATTGGCAGGAGCTGAAGGCGTGCTCGCTTGCTGCCTGTTGCTCGGAACACACCAGCAAACAAAGCAATTCTCTCCTGCTCTCTCTTCCCCACTTCGCTTGTTCTGCTGGACGCACGACGAGAAGCTCATCCACGTTGGCTCAGCTGACTTCCAGGTCGCCGAACGGATGAGTGGACACAAATTTGCGTCGCCCTCGCGTGGACAGAAGATTCGCTTGTCAGTGAGAAGCAGGCGCGTGTTCATGCTCTCTCTGGTCGATTTGATAGCCAGCCAGCTTCATATGCGTGGCTCAATGGGGCTTCTTCGCATGTGAGCTCGCTGTCGAGCAGCAGGTTCTCGACACCAAGGTTGGCGCACATGCGCAGGACGCTTGCTGGCCACCGAGGGTCGTCGCTGATCGACTCTATTACCAGTACGGCCAAACCTTGGTCGA
>JAASFQ010000938.1:0-11876 GCA_023333845.1 Globisporangium polare | reverse complement strand
GCACCCATCTCGCTTTTCTAAACCCGCTCGAAGCTCGGTCTTGGAGCCTTTTGTTCGCACGCTGGGAAAGACAGCGGCTTCACACTTTGACCAAGTCACAGGGACTTCTTGGGCGGCTCGGTGATTCTGTCGTTCTCCCCCCGCCGCCCAAAGTCAGCGCGGACTTCGCCTCGTGCCTATGTTCGCCTTCCAAATTGCTGGCATTCTATTCATTTTGGAGATACAAAAAACACCACCAACTCTGTCGGCGAACACTCCGGGCGAACTTAGCCAGCACTTCAACTGTGCGAGCAGCTCCAATCGACGCGTCGCAACAGATCCATCGCCCACTCCACACCACGAACTACCTACCTGCGCCATGCGCCATCATGGGCTGCTGCTACTGCTGTTGCTGTTCGCAATGCTGCTGCTACAAACCCCCACCGCGCATGCGGTCGAGACGCTCTTCGAGCACCGCTTCCGCTTCGAGCGCGCGGACGACACTGACGCGGCGGCGTTCGCGAACGCGTCGCAGGCCATGCAGGGCGTGTCCTTCGGTGGCACTGGCGGCGGCCTCTTCACGCGCTGGAACACGCGCACGGTCGTCGCGCAGTTCGGCATGGAGGCCGGCGGCCGCGTGGACGTGGACGTGCGCGAGCTCGCGTCCTTATCCCCCAGCCAGCAGCACGTGCCGCTCGTGTTCACGCTCTACGACAACGACCAGTGGCGCGTCTACTCGGTGCTGCAGCTGCGCGAGATCCCGCTGCGCAGCCCGGCGATCCTGTGCCACTACCCATCGAGTATGCGCTTCGCCGTCACGACTGGTAGTGATACCGAGCAAAAGAAAGGCAAGCGCAAAGTGAGCTTCGTGGTGCCCAAAGCGAGTCTCTACACGCTCCAGATGCAGGTCTGCGGTGATGCGAGCGTTTACGTCAAGGTACTGCTATGCCCTACTCCACCAAGCCTAGATATCTGCTGTATGTCATCGCCAGTTGCCTTGATAATGTTCTGTCAGGGCTTTGCGCGCATGGTGAACGTGGGCTTCGACAGCCGCCTGTCCGAGCACCTGGGTGTCGAGCAGCTCGGCCTCATCCCGCTCTACAAAGGTGCGTCCTTCTTGAACAACTCGGCAGCGTGGGAAGCCCCAGCTGACTGCTGCTGTCTGTCCTGTAGTGGAGCTCTTCGCGTACACGCTCTTCACGCTGCTCTGGGTGCTCGAGTGCTTCCTGCGCAAGCGGAACGTCCCAGTATGTTCGGTACTCACCACAATGAATAAGCTCTTCGTTTCTCTGTCTAACTTCATACTGGGATTCTCCTTTGTGCCGAATGCCTTCCTCTCAAGCAGCGAATCAGCTTCGCGTTCCAGGTCGCGCTGCACGTCAAGAGCATCGAAGCCACGCTCAACGTACGCACGTCTCTCTCTCTCTCTCTCTATCTGGATATGTCCACACATAAGCCCACAGCTGACCCCGGCATCTGTCATCTCACACAGCTCTGGTTCTATCGCGAACTGAGCCTCACGGGCGCCAAGAACAGCGCGCTGCGCACTTTCCGCGACATCTCCGAGAGCGCGAGCCACGCGGTGCTGCTGGCCGTGCTGCTCTTCGCGGCGCTCGGCTGGTCCCTCACGCGCGACTCTCTGTCAAAGCGCGAGCTGCGGCTCATCGGCGTGCTCTTCAGCGTCTACTTCGCCGTGGCGCTCGTCAAGGCTCTCTGCGACTCCGACAGGAGCGACGAGATGTGCAAGGCGTACCTGCTCACCGAGTACGTACTCAAGTCCGTCGTGATGCTCGGCGTGATCGTGGCGCTCAACGTGACGATCAGCCAGCTGCGCCTGGCGCTCACGGAGGCGCGCTGGAACCACTCCGTCACGCCGCTCACGTACATGAAGCTCAACCAGTTCCAGTTGAGTGATGACATGCATGCCTGGGTTGAGCATCCGATCGGCTATAGTGGCTTAGCTGGCCTTGTTTGTGGTCCTGTGTGACGCTGCTCTTATAGGCGGTTCCGCGTGATCTTCCTGCTCTACCTGCTGCTCCCGACTGTGCTACTCATCACGAACGTACGAATTGGTCTCTGGGCTCTGAGCTGTGCAGTCAGTCAGGGGACGTCCAATAACTCTATCGTGTGCTGCTGCTATAGCTGCTGGTGATCACGCCGCCGGGCTCCTGGCGCTTCGAGTGGGTCAACGCGCTGCTGAGCGAGAGCGCGACGCTCTTCATCTTCGCCAACGTCGGACTCATCCTGCGGCCGCTGGACGCCTACATCTACGCAAGGGTACCTTTCACATTTGATGACAACGTTGCTGCTGATGGAGTGGACATTGAACTAATCGACCACCAATGCTATCATTGCAGATCTCCAAGGGAACCAACATCTCCAACACCAATGCCAGCACCAATCTCGGTAGTGAGACTGATCCAATGACCAGTCTGGCAACAGCGATGCCTCGCGACCTGCAGTCCGGACGAGCGGCGGCGGTGGTGCCCGTGGGAGCAGACGTGATCGAGAGCAACCGCCGCCTGCTGGCCCAGTATCCGCCTCCACGTTCGCCATCACCACAGTCTGCGTCCTCACGATCCGAGTCATCGCTCTCGTCGCCAGTGGCACCAAGCTCCGCAATCCCAGCCTCAGTCTCCTTCTCCAGTACCAGGGCTGCGGTCTTGTAAGTGCTCAGGCCGCATACTTTACGGGCTCGACTATTATCCACAATCCACTGAATGCACGATCGTCAGGTACTGGTGCTCATACATCATTCACAGTCGTTCTTCCTATTTCTCCTCAGCAGCCGCAGGTTCCTGCTTCTCTTTCTCTGTCGCTTCCGTCGATTGTCCTACGCCCTCAGTTGGGGCATCGAAGCTCAAGAGCACCACGTTGGGCTTAGCGGCGAGCACGTCGCGCACCATGAACGCCATCTTGCGGTCCTGGTTTGTCACGAGCTTGCGACGTGAAACCACCGGTGGCTGCTGCGGCTCTGGTGGTGCCAATGTCCTCGTGCTCACCTTCTTTTCGTTCTCGAACCGCTGGACCCACTCAAGAGTGGACTCGCCCGAGAGAAGCAGTTGTGGTGATATAGCTGGGAGGTGGCTCTGAGAGGTCGAATCTGGTACTCGCTCCAGCGAAGTCAATGACCAACCACCACCTTCCAGGAATGACACGAACTCGCGAGTCGCTCTGTCGAATTCCTGGCATTCGACGAGCCCGAAGAGTCCATGCAGGATCAAACGGTTCTCTCTTCGTTGGCTCGCTTGCTGTTGCTGGTTATGAAGGCGCTTGAGCAGGATCTGCATGGACAGAGGACCGACGTCGAACGCGCGGAATGTCCACTCGAACTCGAACGCCGTCGGGTTGTCCAGTTCACTCACATCGAGCTCTCTATTCTCAACCTGTACGTCACCCGCACGTACTCCACCATCGCTGCTGCTTGGATCCACTCCCTTCTTCTCATGGTCAGCCTCGTCCTCCTCATCTTCTCCGTCATCACCGCTACTGGCCTTGGACACGAGGACACTTGGGCTACCCGTGAGCACTCGGAACCTCGTGAAGAAGTCATAGTCCACGTCAAAGGCCGAGAGCCAAGAAGCGTCCGCATCTTCATCACCGTTTATTGTCGTCATGCCCACGTGCGCCATCTCGCCATTGTACTGCCACTGGCTCGGCTTGTTGCGCCATGAATCGACCTCTTTGGGCTCGATGGTCGGCTTCTTTGCTTGCTGGTTCTTGCGCTTCTTTGACTTGGTCGACTTTCGTCGATTCCCTCGACTATTACCTTCCTCTTCGTCTTCCTCTTCAGCGTCTTCTTCTTCATCATCTTCATCGTCGTCGTCGTCGTCAGCGTCTTGGCCACCAGCGATGTCCTGTTCGTCTAAAGTCGTGTCGCCTACGATCCAATCCACCGGCAGCAGCAGTTTCACGCCCTTGCGCTGCGCCTTCTGCTTGAGCTTCTCGACCGCGGGTACGAGCACGCTCCAGAGACTTAGTGGCGAGCGAGGCGGCAGCTTGCGCCATCGGCGGCGCGTGTCGTCGTGCTTGGTGAAGAGCACGCGGTAGAGACTGAGCGCGACGTCGCCGGCAAAGTAGATCGTATCTGCTACTTCGAGTAAATGGTCGATCAGCCGCAACTTCCCAGCCAAGTGCTTCCCACCGACGACCGCTATGGTCATTGCAGCAGTTGGCTTGGTATCTGGTGACGGCTGCAGGATCCGAGCCCAGTGCTCGACTGTTTCCATCAAGTTTGGTCCGAGCATCACTGGTCTCGTGGACTCCTGGTGCTTCTGGGACATACTCACGAAGACGTTTTCCCATGGAGGAGGCAGCAGAGCGTCCACTACGAACGCGTCACAGAGTTCTGCGAGCTTCAGGCCGATCGTCTCTGCCTGTAGCCGTTCAGCTTGAGTGGAGACTAGAGCTAAATCGCCAGTTGCAGGCTTCTCTTCAGCACGAGCAGTGGGCGCTGGCTCAGGAATCGGAGCTGCTGCTGGGATCGCAGGGAGTGTTGGAGTGGCAGTCGGTGCACCTTTCGCATCCGCAACTGGCTTTGTCCCTGGAGCAACGCTTTTCTTCCTGGCGAGTGCTGCTGCTTTGGGGTCTGCTGGTGCCACTGTAGCAGCTACAGCTGCTGCTGGTTGAGGCACAACTGCCGGCGTCTGAGGTTTCTCGCCTGCGTCGCTGCTCTTGCGCTTACCTCCGCTTGGCATTGCCAAGGTCTTGACGTTTTCCATCAGGATCAACTTCGGTGGTGTGCGTAGAAGCGCGCTGCTCGCAGTCATGGCCTCTGGATCTGTGCCCTCGCTGGCTTCCGTTGCAGCTGGCGAGTCCTCGCTTGCACTTGGTGTCAGTGAGCTTAGTTTCACCGCAAGATCGTCCAGTGAGACACAAAAGTCGATCGTAGTCGCCTCACCGCTGCCGCTCAACACACGCTCGAGAACCCGAGACACTGGTTCTAGCGTCAGCTGACGCGCGATGTCGTCCAGAATGCGCCGTTCTTCTCGCTCTGAATCGATCTTTTCAGCCCCAGAGACCAGCGCCTGGCGTTGCTTTACCGTCGTTCCCAGAAGCTTCTTCATTGGCTTCGTCACCGGTGGGCAGCTCAAGGCACTCACGAGCACGATCGCTTTCACAGTAGGAGCACTACGACGACGACGACGACTGCTACTGCTACTGCTGCCGTCTCCATTTCCCTGGATCAACTGCATCAGAGCAGCTATGCACTGGGCAGCTTTGCCCACTTTCTCAGGCACAAAGTCGTCTCGCTCGAGTAGCTCGGGGGCAAACTGCCACAGTAGCCCTAGTTGCGTCTCATGGGTGCCTTGGGTAGTGAGAGGATCAAAAGGTGAGCCCTCGTCCATCGATGAAGCAGCACCCGACGCTGATACTGAGGCTCGCTCCTTCACGAGCGTGAACCAGTTTGCGAGGTCCAGATCAACTTGAAGCACGAGCACGCCCTTCGCGAAGCGAATCTCCATCCCCTCTGACCCCAGCGCTTGTTCGAACGTCAGCTTCTCGCTCAGCAGCACTCGCTGGAACTTTTTGCGCTCGTGCTCGTACTGCAGCTGGTACGCGAAATCATACGCCACCGCCTCCTCGATGGCACGAGTCAGCAGTTGGGCCACACCCTTCTCTGTTTCCTTCTCTCGCGCGTCACTACTAGTGCCACTCTGCAGCTGCTGCTGCATGCGCGTGATCGCATGGATCACGGGCACTTCACTGCACAGATTCGAGATACGTTGCGCGAGCTGTTGTTTGAGCGTTGACGAACCGTACGGAGTCGCGAAGGCTTCCAGGTACATGGTTCGGAAGGCGTCTTGCAGCTGCGGTCGAAGCAGAGCAATGCTTTCTTCAAGCTCCAGGCATCTCCCTCTTCGTTCCTGACGAACTAGTTCTCTCTGAGCAGCTCGCGCTTCTCTCTTCTCGTGAAAGGTCTGCTTTGGTGGTCTGGTGTATTTAGCGCCGGGTTCCTCGTCGTCGCCTTCATTATCTTCATCGCTATCACCTTCGTCCTCCTCTTCGTCCTCCTCCTCCTCCTCGTCTTCTTCTTCTTCCTCCATCTCGACAAACTTCTTCAGTTGTGCAGCTAGCGCCTTATGCTGAGCGGCGTTCCGCTCGTCCGCCTCGCGAGTGACCGCGCGCAGCGTCGAGAGCTGCAAGTCCCATTCGCTCTCGCGTAATATCGAAGTTCCCTGATCTGCGTCTTGAAGAGCAGAAAAAGCAGTAACAGGTCGTGCTGAGTCTGGCGCGGCAACCTCGCTGCTCACTGAGTGCGGGGTCACCATACCCTGGGTATCAACGATAGTAGCTCCATCAGCCTCACTACCAGTAGCGTCACCGCTGACTGGGAGAGCTTCGTCGGTGAAAGCAGCAAGCAGCAGTACTTGACGAGCCTGGGCATACAACGCACGGCATTGCGTGACAAGCGCCTCACCGAAGTACACGTCGCCAAACGCATTGCGATTGAGCTCATAGAACTCCCTTGCCGCAGCGCTCAGCTCTGGGAACTCGACTCTTGGTGACGGGTGCACGTTCCGCAAGATGTCTACCACAAGCTGCTCAACCATGAACGCCGTCTGCTTCTTCTCGATCTCGTGTTTCTGAGCCAGGTGCTGCTTTGTTGGGACGAAATTGTTCACGGCCGTGCACTTCAAGTGGAGCTCGACAGGTTTGTAATCGAACTTGACTGGTGCTGCTGCTCGTGGACTGCGTGGCGAGAGACTGGTTTCGGCACTCGCCGTCGCTGGTGATGTCAGCGAGGCAGAAGCTGAATTAAAGCGGATCCTGGCAGGTGGATCCACATCCAGCAGCCACTTCTCGAGAAACAGTCCCGGTTGAGGCGATGTGAAGCCAAACACGAAGCTCTCGTTCTCTCCTGGGAGGATGTAGCCCTGCGCCTGTGACACAAATGTGTTGTTCACTTTGTGGCCGTGCTCTTCGTCTTGATCGCTTCGGTTGCTGTTGTCGACCTCAAACTGTTCACTGCGAACCTTGTCAAGAGAACCTGTCAAGTGCGGCGTGATGCTCGGATGGGAAAACTCGGAGCGGATCCACTGGTAGTGCAGCACCGTGCTGCCGTCGTTCGTCAGCGTGACGGACCGCTGCACAAGCTGATTCGTGTCGCCGTAGAAGCTCAGTCGCAGCGGACCATCATCCCCATTAGGCTGCTGCCGTCCATTGGTTTCTTCTTCCTCGCCTTCGACTTCAATCCGCAGACTTGGCCCGATCAGTTGCGATTCTTTTGCCGCCGAGCGAGCACTCGAAGGCAGCGAGCCTCCGTTTTGACTCCCAGCTGCAAAGTCGTCTTGTTCCAGTGGGAGCAAGAGCGTAGCTGCAACCTCGCCATTGCCAGCCATTGACGAAGACGCGTCGCTCCTTGACGCCCACTCGAAGAGATCCATGGTCTCCACGACCAGGCGGCTGCTCGCGCTGTCCTCCACCTCGTGTGGGAGCAGCACCTGGAGCTGTTTCCGCAGCCGGCGCTTCTTCTTCGCGAGCAGCTCGAGCGACCGCTTCTCCAGCATTGACACGGGCTTGCTGCTAGCGTTGGGCTTGCTGTTCTCTTCATCCTCATCGTCCTCTTCGTTCAGTTCTTCAAAGGCACTGGCATGGCCACTCTTTCGGTCGTAGTGATCCAGCGGACGGCGAACGCGTGGACCGAGACGCGTGCTCTCGCGAATCGGACAGAAGAGGCCGCTGAAGATGTTGCCCACGGGCACGAAGCGCGTCCCATCGTTCCGCAGACTCACAAGCCAGATGTCGCCACCGACCTTGTCCGCTAGCGGCCGCGCCTTCTGCAGCGCGTCGAGCATCTCCACCTGCTCGCGGTACTTGGTCGCGCGGCTCATGACGAGTTCCTGGTCGGACTTGCCCGTCTTCTTGCACACGCGCGTCTTGAACGCCTCCCAGTCGCGGTTGATCTGCTGCCAGCGGTGGAGCGCGTTCTGCTGCCGCTGGTGCGCGAGGCGCTCGTGGATCGGCAGCGTCTGCAGCCACTTGCGCTGTTGCACGATCGCATCTCGCCGCGTCTTGGCGTCGCGCGCCATCTCGACCTGCATGACAGCCCGCGCGGCAGCGTCGGTCTCGGCCTTAGCACTCTTGGTATCAGCATTAGCAGCACTTTGAGGGTCACCACGTCGAGCAGGGAGTGAGCCCGTGGACTGGCTGCCACTCGGCACTTCCGTGATGTCCTTGCCGATACTGAGCTGGCTGATGGTCTTGCGCTTCATAGACGCGGTCAGGTGCTGCGGTGAGTTGTGCCCGCCGCCGCCGCCTCGCAGCTCGAAAGCGTTCAAACGGCTGCCTTTCGCTTGGTCCTGCAGGTACTTCTGATACAACTGCACGTCCTCGGAGCTCCCCAACGCGGCGTACGCCAATAGTTTGGCATCGACGCCGCTCGTGGCATTGATACCTCCCCCTGCTGCATTCGAAGACGTGAATCCCGAAGCCGACGGAGCGTCAGTGATGCTCCGCGCGACAATGATCGTGCGCGAGCGCTTGCTACTGGTCGAGTTGGCGGTCGAGGGCTTCTTAGACGACGCCAGACTCGCGTTCGACGGCGAGGCGTCCATAGATGAAGACGGCGTCCAGCTGCCACGCTCTGTGTTCCTTGTGCCTCGAGTGCGGGCCACTGGGAATGCCAGAGTCTGTGTGGGCAGTCAGTTCTTCTGGCTGCCGTCTCTTGGATGGATCTGCCGAGGGTCGGCACATGTGTGGAACTGTCCATGAACGAACCGGCGCAGAAGGAAACCGATGTCGGGAGGGCGTCACGTCGCTGTCGATCCAAGCAAACCCATTTCACGACAATGACGCAGTGGCCGCCGCAGTACGGGAAGCGGGTGCCGCTCTGGGACGCAGTGTACGCGCAGGACGCCGTCGCGGTGCAGAAGCTCCTGGCGTCAACAAGTGGCGTCGAGCAAGTGAACATCCCACACGGAGTTTCGTATCAAGATGTTCCATTTCCAACTCAGCTGTTTGACACTCATCTCATACCTTCAAGCGGTTCTCATGATACGTTCTTGGGCTAACTGACCAGATGTGGCGGCAGACGAGCGTCCACCTCGCAGTGAGCAAAGGCAACAGCAAGCTCCTGAAAACCCTGCTCTTCGTCGCCAACGCCGACGTGAACGCTCGAATGGTGAGCGTTTTGCGTGCGTCCTGTGGTCTTGATACTCAAGTATGAACCAGCAGCTGATACTTATTCACCACCATCCTGTACAACTTCAACACCAACAGATGAACGGCACCACACCACTGCACCTGGCGCTCGAGCGGAACCGGAAGGACATGGTCCAGGATCTGCTGCTCGTCGGCGCCAACCCGCTGCTCATCAACGTACGTACGTCTGTAGATCTTGATTGTGTCGAGTCTGTCGCCACATTGTCCTCATAGCCTATGACGTTCTTTGCTGTTGCGCTTGACAATGTCAGCACACTGGAAAGAACGCGATCGCCATGGCGAGAAGCAAAGGTCTCGCGGACGTGAGCTCAATGATGCACCAGTACGCAGAGAGTCGACCGTTCCAGGAGGCGCTCAAGGCCCAGCAGCTCCTATTGCAGCACCAGCAGAATCAGCGCACGATGTCTTGAGTATCGCCTGTGGATATAGCGAACAAGTCTTGATACTGCACAGTGCATACGATGTGGCTGAGTACGTTAGCACGACTATTTATTGATTGCATTGATCGATTACCTTGATGACTGATCTGGTCATCAACCAACGACAACGAAACAGCTTACTGACTGAACGATAGGGGTATAGCGTTTAGAAGAGCGGGTCATTCTTCATGGGCGAGCTGCCGGTCTTGAGCGACTCGGGCGCCTCAAAAAGTCGACGGCTCATGGTGTGGTCGTAGGTCTCGCGCTCGACGCCGTCCTGGTCCACGACGGGGAACACGCCGTTCGGAAGTCGCTGCTCCGAGCCCACAAGCGGGGGGTTCATCACACTATAGTAGCACGCACAAGCCAAAGGATCAGTTCGTATTATAGTCGTTCACACACAGGCTCAGGCGCTAAGCTAATGCGCAACGCACCTGACAGCGTGGAGCTCGTCGGACTCGGCTTCGAGCTCAATGCGCTCCGAGGCGTTGAGCGCAAAGAAGGAGCCGGCCGAGACCTTGTGCGCCTGGCTCTCGCCACTCTTGCCGCCGTGGGTGTCCAGCTGCACAAGCGTCCCGTGGCCGCTCGTGATCATCACGGCGTACACGTGGTTGCGGAACTCGAGCTGCACGGGCGTGCCCTTCTTCAGGATCTCGTGCTGCACCGAGAAGCCGCACTCGTCGCTGCGCACCAGGTAGCGGCTATAGCATTGCGCAGCCACATACACAGAGCGTTGCGGGTGTATGTGTGTGAGTGACAAGCCGCACATCTAGATACACAGACTTGGGCACTGCCAACGCAGAGAAAAGCAAGCCCTACCGACTCTCGAGCGCGCCGTTCTCGGACGTGACGACACGCGACGCGTCCTCCTGCACGTCGGCGGGCGTGCGGAAGAGCAGCGACGTCGAGCGGCTCGCGTGCAGCAGGCGGCGGCTCGTAATAGCAGGGGCAGTAGTTGCGCGGAGCAGTAGCAGGCTGGCGCGCATCATGATGGCTCGCTTCGTGTTTCTCTTCGAATCCGTGGGGATCGATTGGATTCGATTGGATTTTGGTCAGGTTGCTAACAACAAGCATCGGTCAGGCTGTTCTTAACACAGTCGTTTTCGACGGTTAGCAACAACATGACCCTTGATTATGCGATACAGCACCGAGAAAGCCACTTTCCAGCATTCGGCAGCGCACAATCGGCCACGCGCGCCTGCCACTCACGACGCGCTCCGCCCACGGCGTCGACAGCTCAGTTACCACCACAGCACCAGCAGCGCCCTGCCGAGATATAACCGCACACACTATGGGCAACGGCATCTCGGGCGAGATCTCGATCTTCGCCGAGGGTGAGATCGAAGCGGAGCTCAAGAGGCTGGGCGGCGCCGGCGACATCGGCCTCAAGAAGTTCGTCAAGAAGAGCTACGACTCCGTGATCCAGATGGTCATTCGCCCCGCGCGCGCCACGTATGCCACGGACGCGCTCGGGCCGCACGAGTTCCGCGTGCCCACCTCGTGTGAGGATCTCCACCTAAGCGGCCACGACACAAGCAGCACAAACTCAATGAGCAGCCCAACGGCATCAAATGACGGCGCGCTGTATGTGCGCCGCGAGGACTTTCACGTGCTCAACGACCGCGAGCTCAAGGTTCTCTGCTCGCACTGGCGTCTGTACGCGACCTGCGAGAGCAAGGCGCCCATGGTCACGCCCTGCCTCGTGTATCTGCACTCGAACCTGGGCTCGCGCGTCGACGCGCTGCGCGTGCGCGACCTCGCGCTGCAGCGCGGCTTCTCCGTGCTCGCGTTCGACTTCTCGGGCTCGGGGCTCTCGGACGGCATCTTCGTGACCATGGGCTGGAACGAGGCCAAGGACCTGCACGCCGTGCTGCAGCGGCTCGAGGACGATGCGTCCGTGCAGGAGATCTGCATCTTCGCGCACAGCATGGGCACGTTCCCGGCGATCGTGAACGTGGCGTCGCGCGCGCTCGTCGTAGCCGACAAGAAGCTGCGCGAGAGCATCGACGCGCTGCTGCCGTCCAACTTACGCAGCACGAGCGTGAACGCGCTGGCCAAGCCCATCCGCGGCATGGTGCTCGACGGCGCGTACTCGTCCATGGACACGCTCACGCGCGAGCTCATGGAGTCCGTGCAGGAAGAGGGCTTCCACATCCCCACGCCCATCATGAAGCTCGCGTGCAGCGTCGTGCAGCAGAGCGTGAAGAAGCGCGCCGAGGTGAACTTGGACCAGCTGCGGCCCATCGACTTTGTGCGCGCGTGCTCCATCCCGGCGCTCTTCATCACGGGCTCGCGCGACCGGTACGTGGCGTC
>JAASFQ010000937.1:0-11948 GCA_023333845.1 Globisporangium polare | reverse complement strand
GCGGCGTGAAGAGCTTGTATCCCTTGGTGACCTCCGACATGTTGGCGTGTGTAAGATGGCGGGTGGTTGTTGTGTCTCGAAGGTGAATTGGAGAATGAGAGAGCTGAAGCGACCTCGGGCTTCAATGTCCAGAGCCAGCCAGTCCGTCTGGTCGACAGGCAAGCGTCTGGGTCGCTTCGCAGCTCTTGGGCCTGGAGACGCACGCAATCGAGGGCTGAATGCAGAGGTGTGACAAGTGCGAGCCAAAAAGAGAAGCAGATCAGGTCGGCTGGCCGTGGATTGGCTCAGGATGAAATGATTATTCGTACCACCCTGCATGCAAGTTGTTGACGCAGTCTCGGTTGAGTTGCTGTGCACGAGAGTCGAGCCGGAAGGGCTGGCTGAGAACGAGTGCTCGCGATCTTTCGTCTGACGTCGTCACTTCGGGGCTCAAAAGGCTCGACTGCTTCGTGATGACGGCCGCGCGAGTGATCAGGACGACGACTGGCGGCACCTGAGAAACGCCGCCGATTGATGAGATGCTCAAGTCAGCCAGCCAGGTGGATGGAGGTGGTAGTCCGACTAACACTCCTGGTCCTGTGAGTGGCTCAGGTCTGACTGCTTTCGCTTGGCAGGGATTGCACAGTACCTTGAAGCTGGATATGGAAGCGAGCTTTCACAGCGAGTGCCAATGTGATGAAGGAGCCTCGTGCCGAAACAGGCCACTAGAACGATGTCATTACCAGCGACGTGCACAAATATTCACCGAAAGCATGGCGCGAAGACAACGATGGCTGCCAGTCAGGAGCGTTTGAAAAGTCGATGATGGAGATCGTTTGTACGCACCTCGTCCACATTCTGGTTCACGATCACAGCATCCTGGGCTAAACTGCCACATACGAAGGATCTTGTACCGTCCGCAGAGTCCAGCGACTGCTTCGCCGCTGTGCACCTGGCACAGTCGGAGTGCTTGTCAATGATGGCACGATGACTGCTCTATACCTGCTGCACGACAGTTAACTTCCAGAGGATCAATACACAAGATGCGGACGGATGAACCTCACTCCTCCTGTTAGCGCAGTTCCGCCCGTACTGCTCTCCAAGGGCTGGATGGCTGGCTCTGAGATCAAGACGTGCGAGATGGTGCCCAAGGTGCTGGTTGCTCAGCATCATAAAACCTTCTCAATCGACTGTGCTGCTGGAAAGTCTATACGATAGACCCGCATAAAATGGCACCACCCTCTATCCCTTCACGCAACATTAGGTATACACATTTGTACATCTGTGACAGTCGCATGTCCTCTCAAGTAGCAAAAGCTGCACACCTTGAGATAATCACATCCTCTCAATCAGCATAAACTATACATCAGTGCACGCTGAAGTCGCGCAGCTCAGCTTCAGCACCCCTTGCTCACTCTTCCAGCAGACACGCCGAGAACTCAGTTGGCTTCTCCTGTCCGTAGTGCCCAATCGTACACTGCGCGACGTTCGTCGGTCGCGTATCCAGCACGAGGTCCTTTGAGTCTTTGAACGCACTCGCGAAGGCGTCCCACTGGGGACTCGTGAGGCGAATCGAGCGGATCGCGTTCTTCCGGAGCGAGATGCTCGCGCCTTCAGCCGCTGATGGGAACGTCACGTTCGAGATCTCACTGAGTCCGTTGTTGTCCAGGTTGAGCTGCTCAAGTGCGCTGGGGAACGTGAAATCAGCCAGGTGCTGGAGCTTGTTGCTCGAGAGGTCGAGGCTCTGGAGCGACTCGGGCAGGTGGACTCCGTCGAGCGAGCTCAATGCGTTAATGTGCAGGTCGCTATACAACAAGAGCAATAGCAAGACAGGGAGAGTCAACTGTGCCCACAGAGTGTGTATAGACTGAAAGCTCAATAGCATCACTCACAGGAGCGTGAGGGTCGATGGGAACTTGGTCGAGCAGATGGCTGTGATCGCGCTCTCGGTGGCGTACAAGGCGTTGAGCTTTGGAGGGAAGCTCGCATCGCTCAACGTCGTCAATGAGGTCTGGAACACCGAGCTGCAGCAAATGAACTCTTTAAGCTCAGGACCAACGAACAGATAGTGATGTCTGGCGGTACGTACAGCAGCTTGACGGAGTCTGGGAACGTGACTCGAGCGAGCGACGCGATCTCTTCTCCAGTCAGGTAGCTACAGCCACACGTCCACAAAAGCGATATGTCGTGAGCTGCAACAACAACACAGTGGACATACAAACAGCCCAACAAGTGACTAACTCACACGTTGCGCAGCTTCGCGGTGGAGCCAGGGATTACCAGCGGAGGATGCTCAGTGGACAGGTGGAGATTCGAAATGTATCTAGGCACACCACATAGTCTCATGTCAATACTAAACACTAATAACGTCATAACCACACAGTACGTACAACCAGCGCGTGAACTTGGGGAGCTTCTCGATCACGAGGCGCTCGTCGCTCGACGCGTACTCGACCGCGATGCCCAGTGCGGCATCGCCATCCAAGTCTATCGCCGGACTCAAATCTTCTGTCTCCTCTTGGGCGTCTTCTGCCTCAATATACTCGAGGTCGTCGACCCCGCGGCCGTAGCAGTCCTTGATGCACGCGGTCTTGCCATCCTCGCAGCGGGACGTGAGCGTGCGCAGACACTCCTCCGAGCCATGAACGTTTTGCAGCACAAGCGCCACGCAGGTGGTGATAAGCTGCAGAAGAAGGAGGTTGAGGCGCATGCTTCCAACTAGGTCTTGCTTGGGGTGAGCGCCTTGGCTTGCTCTGGGTTCCTAGGCGCTGTTGAACGGATTACTTGGAGCTCGTGGGAGTGAGAACGCGCCTTGTGGGTGTGGCGAGTGACCTTCCAGAAGGCGAACAAGCGTAACAGCTTCAGCAGTTTGCTGGCGTTCGATCTAGAAATACACAACCTGGCGGAATCGGTTGAGGGCCCTCATCATGAATTCCCAGATAGGAATGCGATGCAGCGATCGCTCAGTGCTTCCTATACGCTTACGAGCGAACATGTGGACGCAACCCAGTCTCATGACGCTCACAATGCGACGTCGCGCGCTCTCTTTCTTGATTTAGCTTCCGAGAGAACTCTTCTCGACTTGCAATTGCCACTCAGACTCCAAATTCACTCTCACTCCCACTCGGCGCAGCAGAAGACAGCTTGCTTCCACTCGTACTCTTCATAAAGCGCGGGCATCGCCAGAGCTCTTGTCCATCAGCAAGCGTCCCAACCAGTGGTAGACTCGAAGCTATCGACCAGACTCAAGTCCAGGGAATCTCAGTCTCCTACCTATCCGACACAACGACGTGCTCAGTGGTAAAGCGCGTCCGTCTTCCAGGTGTCAGCCTAAGCAAAAGTCAGCTCCACATGAAGATCCTCTCGTCATGCACCCTGGGCTTCTTGATGGTGACAATCCGGTCTGCGAACGCAACAGATCTCGACCCGTCTCCATTCAGTGGCATCTTCGCCCCCTCGCCGAGCCCGACCATGCGAGCTCTCGACGCAATGCCGTTACCCTTGCCTATCCCCACCTCAGTCCGACGGGTCCTCGCCGCAACGACCACGGCCAAGCCCAAGGTGTGTCGCCGGTATCTCACGACGCAGTGCAGCGACTCGCACCCCGTGTGCATCAAGGACTGTCGCGACCGGCTCGTGCAGGTGCTCGCGCTCCAGGAGGCCCAAGACGCGTACATCGCCACGCGAGGGCTCGCGCAGGACGCGCTCGGGATCTACGTCGACTACCGCGAGCAGGAGCAGAAGCTCACGCTCGACTCGCTCCCGGTCGCGACCGAGTGGCTGTGCGTCTATTGACTTCGATTTGTCTATGAGGTTGTGGGATGATGAACCTAGACTCTAATGTGGTATACTTTTGTCGTGTATGAGCAGCTTCCTGTCCGGCCTCCAGCTCAACGGTAAGCTGGAGTACGACTTCCCGGAAGAAGACAACAAAGACGAAAGCGCGTCACTGCTCACGTCCGTGATCCTCGCGGGTGAGAACATCGCGTCCATCGAGAAGGTGAACTTCCCCGACCAAGTCACCACCATGTACGTCTCTCTCGAACAGGCCTCATTAGGTTCACTGTACCCTCACTAAGGCTAAGCTAACATCTCACATGTCCCCAAATCAACCAGCAAACTCGTGGGCACGTCGCTCTCGAACCTCGTGAACGCGCGCTTCCCGGCCTCGCTGACGATGCTGGACGCCAGTTCGAACCAGATCGAGAGCCTCTCGTGCTGCGGTTTTCCCGACACGCTGCGCGAACTCTACCTGAGCTACAACGCGCTCGACCGGCTGGAGAACCTCGTGCTGCCCTCACAGCTCGAGACGCTCGCGGTCAACTGGAACGCCATCGCGATCATCCGCAACGTGACGTTCCCAGCGACGCTATCAAAATTCTACTTTGTCGAGAACCCGATCAGCCTCGTGAGCCTCTCGCAGAGTCAGTGGTCCAGTTTTCTAAAGGCCACGGAGGATTTTGTGACCCTCGAGGGCGAACCGAGCCTCGAGACATCCTGCGTCACGGGCTACTTTGGCGCAGGCAAGAAGTACCCGTTCCTTGCGTGCTTGCTGGGCGAGGAGCCCGCGTACATTGAGAACGCGGACGAAGTGTCCGGCGAGGCCAACGTGACGGCTACGAGCAATCTCACGCGGACCTGAGAGCATCTCTAATAAGGGGGAGTTCAATACACAAGACTTCGAATTGCTGAAGCTGTGGTGGTGGCTGTCCTTTCTCTCAAGAGTACAAATAAGACATGGGTGGTCTTCCGATGCCTATTGCCTGGAAGCCTTGGCATTCCAGCATTTTCCGCGAAGGCCCCGAGCACCAGAGTTTGAGTCTCCGCAAGTCGCAACAACAACAAGATGCGCGTTCGTGGGCTGCGAGTCGCTGCTGTTGTTGGCGTCACGCTTTGCGCATTTGTGACTATCGGTGATGTGCAAAAGCAAGTGCGGCGAGGTCTCGAGGGCGGGTAACACCCACTGGACCGCCCCAAGAGCGACAGCACCGGCGCAGCAGTAAGGCGGCAGCCATCACTGGACAGCGCCACGACCCGAGCGAGCAGCAGCAGCCGCCAGGAGGCGATGCGAAAGTCCTTCCAGACGATGACAAGCTGGACGCCCGTCGCCATCGTCCAATTCTCCGACTCGACACACACCCCCAACGACAGCTGCACAAGACCGAGTCACTCATCTCGTGGGCCGTGGAGACTGCGCACAACTACTGGCTCTACAAGCTCAAGAGCAAGCGCGGGGGGGAGGCCAAGAAGAAGAAAGAGGAGGAGGAGGTCAAGAAGAACGCTATTGGGACCAAGTTTTCCTGGGTTTCAACAGCAAAAGCGCAGCCAGCAAACCAAAACCAAACGCCCTACTGATAGTTTGAGAAGAATCAGTGGTACTCCAAGCAATACTGGAGGTCTGTCAACTTTGTTGTCTCTATTCCAAAAAACCATTTCCCCAAAATCCGACCAATTTCGACAAATTGCCTCGTTGTCACTTCTGTCTCTCTAGTCCAGTTTCGACGATGGGTACGCCGCGCCGCTGGCAGCCTGGGGACCACACCCAGCACTGCTCGTGAGCAGGATCGTCTTGGTGCACTGCCGCAGCTTGTTGCGCAGCGCGAGGAACTGGAGCGACTCGGCCTGGCCGCGCTCCTCGACCTCCTCTTTATCGTTACCACCGTCATCACGATGTCCTGAACCGTTGGCTCTAGTGACAATCTCATCACCAGACGAGCTTGAAAGAGCTTGACCTTCTCGCGTGGTGGTCGCAAGCGACGGATAGTCGAACGCGGTCGTGAACTGTGGGTAAATGCGCTGCAGACTGGCGCGCAATTCTTCCAGCAGTTGCGCGCGAATGCCTCCGAGCGCATCGATGACGCACTCGAGAAAGTAGACGGCGTCTTGAAGCTGTTTGTATTGGGATAACAATGATGAATGGTCAGTCCGTATGAGCAACAACAGTAGCTAGCAGTAAATAATAGAAGCAGCATCTCATGGGACTCACCTTGGCCATCGAGTCCAGGTACGACCCACACGCGAGCGGGAACAGCGCCTTGCACACAAACACATCCCACAAACTGCCGGTGACGTCACCAACACTGTTGCCATCTTTGACGAGAGCATGGAGCGCAGCAAACTCGTGCAGCTTGTGCTGGTGCAGTGCGACGAGAAGCAGAGCGAGCTCAGCTGGGAATGCCGCTCGCATCTCCGGCAGCAACGCCACGAACTTGGGCACGCGCGCGATGTATTCGGCGAACTCGACGTTCCACAGCACGCACTCGGCGATCAGGCGCAGCAGCGGCGTGAACCAAAACCGCTTGGCGCTCATGGTCACCTGAACCACAGCTAAATCAACCGGGATGAGCGTCAGCAGCGTGCGCAAGAAGCCACTCTCCTGCAGTTTGTCGGCCGTCACGCGCTTGCTGGGCGACGCGAAGAGCAGGAAGTGTGCGAGCTGGATCAGGATCAGAATCAGGTCATCACTCTCGTCCGCTCTTTGGCCTTCTTCAGTAATTCCTGAGGACGCTGAGGTCGAGGTCTGGCGAGACGCTCCGAGGCGCTGGATCTCCTGGATGATCAGCGGCAGCAGGCTCTGCAGCGCCAACGCCAGATCACGCTGTCCAGGTTGCGAGGAGCGCTGCTGGAACTCCTTCGAGAGCACGAGCTCCGCCAGCACGCGGTACACGAGGTGGTGCGGCAACTGGATCTCTATCTGGACTTGATCTGCGTCTGGTCCGTTCAGCGGCTTCTTTCTATTGCTGCTGTTCCACTGTCGCAGGCCTTTGGGCTGTAGGAGCTCGACGAGGTCCTTGAGCTTCAGGATCCCACTGCGACTGCCGTTCGGGAATCGCAGGATGCGGTCGCGCAGGATGTACAAGTAACGCGTCCACTCACCCTGCGCGTCGTGGCCGAAGAGTTGTTGGTCAGCAGGCTTTTCACTAAGACTTCCTCCACCTGTACTAGTAAGTAGCTGCTCCATGATACCAACGAGGCACTTGTCGATCCCCCAGTCATCCCATTTGGCAATCGAGATGCTCGTGAACGACGACGAGAAAGTGCGTGACGCTATGAAGCGCAGCTTTTCTGTGAAAGTCGAGCCGCTCGGGCTGCTGAATGACGCTTCATGCTTCTGCTGGTAACTAAAGCCAAAGCCCTGAGCCACGACGGGGAAGCCGCCCTCGTACACTTGGCTCAAGTCGTCTGGGTCCTCCTCCGCTGCGTATTTCTCCACATATTCGTCGTCATCGCCACCAACTGAGGTCTCGTGAGGTGTGAGCGACGGCGGTACCGAGCGGCCAGGCGTTGGATCTACCAGCTTGCCGGTGGCGTTTGGCCCTGGCACGTGGAGTTTCGCAAGTAACGCACGCGTGCGGATGTCGTCCGAATGGCGTAAACAGTGCTCAAAGAGCAGCAGCAAAACGGACGCGGCGAGCAGTCCACTGGTCTCGGAGCTGCGCGATCCCGTCGTTGAACCTGACGGCCCAGCGCTCTTGTCGGTCAGGTACACGATTCCCTCAATGAGCGTCGTTGTCACAGGCAGCGTCTGCTTCACTGCGCTGTTGATGCTGTCGCTTTGGCGCATGTTGCGGTAGCTCTCAGCGAGCGCGAGCAGCTGCGCGTCGGCGATCTGCGGGAAGTCGAACTGGAGCTTCTCGTACGCCTCGCGCGCGTTCTTCTCGTCCGCTGACGAGGACGCATCAACTGCTGGTGCTGCTACTGACAGAGAAGATGATGACGCGCTGGCCCAGCTTTCCTGGAAGAAACCCGTGAACACGGCCGCCGCCACCTGTGCGCGCTCTTCATCCTCGTCACTCGCATCGTCACTCTCGTCGCTGAACGCGGCGGACGTGAGGCCAGAGACGGTCGCCGTCGCATGTTGTGTCTGAGGTACTGGTGCTGCAGCTGAGCGCGCTGCTGCTGGTGCTGGTCCTAGAGAAGATGGGGGTGCTGGAACTGCGGAGCTGCTGAGCTCCTCGTTCTCCTGCAGCGCTGCGATGAGGTCCGCGATGAAGCGCGCGCGCTCGCTCGCCATCATGTTTGGTCGCTTTGATTTTGCAAGTCGGATGGCAAAAATCGTTTTGACCTCCGGCTGCAATGCAATACGATGCACAATTTATCGTGCATTGTATTGCCAACTATTTGCAAGCCGAATGGCACACGACATTGGGAAGGATCGCAGAGCAATGCACAATACAGAGCACCATGCAATGCACCATGCTCGCAGCTGTGCATTGTTTAGTCTTGTACTTGGACGCTCTATGTCATACAGGATGGAAGTTGTTCGCCGAACAATCGGACCAAAACTGCTTTTTTCTTCTCTTTTAAAAGATATTTTTTATAGTCTGCGCCTCTTTCCATGCTTCATTGTCTGAATGAAAAATTAAGGGAACGTCACAGCTCGACGCATCCGGCCAGCAGAGCACACCACTTCTCGAAAGAAACACAAGTACGGCCACTTACCAACGATATATTGACCCGAATATCACATCCGCAGCATTGGCGGGATGATGCTGGTGAGCGAGCAGCAAATGCTAGGGAAACAATACGCTTTTGAAAGGGTGCGAGAGACGACAAGCATTTTGACACTCGCTCGTTTTCTCACCAGACAGCTCAACACTCGCCCAGTCTCTCAACAGACAGCTCAACACCACAGACTGCTCACAGGTGCAGCTTCCACCACGACCACGCAGTGGCCGTTGCTTTGGCGTGTGTATTCCAGTGTAGAGGTGCCTTAAGGTTTTGAATTGTGGCTCAACTTGAAACACAAGTTTGCACCTCCCCAACCTGAAACCAGGTTTAATCAACTGGGTTGAGGTCTGGCCAGAATTTGATCAAGTCGAAAGGATGAAAGCGGTAGCGCTCAAACAGAGAGGACTTGCACGTAGAACGCAGCTTGAAAGACAAGTGCGAATGAGTGCAACTGTATCTAAGCTCACATCGCAATTAGCCTCATAACCAAGACAATGGCCGCACTTCGGAATCATGGCAAGTTCGGAACTGCGCTGTTCACTCTGGATGCTGGTGATCACAAGGTCGCGGTGGACTTTGGGCTGTTCTGCACCAACATTACGATCAATCAAGATGACGCTCGTGGAGACGGCTTCGGCCTAGTGTACGACAAGAAGCGTAACATTGTCCAAGTCTTGTACGACACGCAGATGGGTATCCAGACACTCCATCAACGTGTCCGGTGATGAAGGTAAATGGAAGGGCAAGCTCCCAAAATGTTGTCACAACCATGACAAGAACATCGGGTTCACCAAGCGGCATTGCGCGGAGGCAATCCAAGACGACACAGAAGACGTCTGAAATCAAGTCGCACGTCCAGCGCGAGATGATGCCTGTCCACAACGGCTCGACTGCGAGCATGACCTGGAAAGGCGTCCACAAATTCTTGCTGTCAAATGGAATCCTATCAAGCCTGAGCTCAGTCTTGCAAGTTGTACAAAACCCAAGATGTAACCAGGTGTTCCCGAGTTACGCAGCACGGTGCACAGGGTGAGGAAGCGTGCTTTGAGCACGAGCAGTGCGTGACTCATGGGCATCGAGGAGCGCAAGAAGGTGGTAACTTGCAACAGGTTTGGCAAGGTTGACCATTGGGAAGCAGAGTGACGAACCAGAAGAGCAACACGGTCACCTCCGTCGATGATGCCACCGTGGAGTGGGCGCTCGACTGTGGCTCGCAAGTGAACATCAGCGGTGAACTGTCGATGTTCACGCGCTCGGACTACCACGAGCACATATAATACCTCGCGAATAGTGGAATCGAGAATGAAACTTTCCAGGGCGATGTGTGCATGCGCGCCATCAACCAGCACACTGTCGCGCTCACCAATGTGAATTCGAGACAACGAACGGAGAAACTAACACCAAGGAAAACGCAAGAGTATTCGTGGGTTACAATCAAACACCAAGGGATCCAAGACGATCACACTGCTGTCTGGCTCTGTGCTCACGCCCCGCCGCGAGAACCTGCGCTTCCAAGAACATGTCACCGTGTAGAAGAGCGACGTGGACGCGCTCCTTCCTAACGTCTACCTGTGAGGAGACCACGTCCTGCCTTAGAATATGGATGGTGCGAAGAAGAAGACCAGTGTGTGCCTCCGCTACTGTGGTGAACATGGTCGTGCCCCTCCTGGCAAACGACATCGCGTACGAGTTGTGAATCAAGATCTGGCGAGCATCAGTCAGGGAAGGACCGGTAATCATCTTAAACAAGATGATCCCCTCCGTGAAATAAACAGACAACGGACACCTCACGTGCTTAAAGGCGAGTTTGGTCATTCATGACAATATCCAGAAGCATGGCGTCAATACAGTGAAACGTTTGCACCTGTGATCCGGTTGGAGACAGTAGGAGTAGCGATCTGCTATGCTCAGCAACGTGGCTGGCTCATCTTGCAGTACGACGTCAAGACCGCCTTCCTTCATGACGACCTCAAAGAGGTGGTGATCATCGAGCCGCCTGAGTCCCTACATGCTTAAGTTGAACTGTTTATTTGTATGGGAAGTGCCACCGGGAGGGCCTCATTGTGCACCTTGATGTAACTATAATGGCACACAAAGCTGAAATAATTTGCAGAGCCAGCGGACAACGAATGGCTTCGAAATACCCTTTCGAAACTACTCAACTGATTGGTGAAAGTGGTATTAGTTTGGATTTATCCAATCAGAGAAGTCGGCTTGACCAGCTTCATCTGGCTGCACACATTGGGCCCGCCTAGGTACACTGACTTGTTGTTCTGTCTAAAGCCTATTGCACACATTCAGGTTCCGCAGATAGAGTTTAGCTGTAGCGGCATATTCGTTGAACTTGAACGCTGAGAGTGGACGACTACCTCCGATCTCGATGTCGTCCAGGCGGTTCAAGATGTCGATAACGCCACCTGCTGAGTCGCTCAACTGAGTTCCACCAGAAACGGTTTCGTCAAAGTTGATATCGCGACTGTTCGCCACTTGCTCCCCCTCGATGTCATACACACGATAGGCGTTGGACACATCTTCGTAGCCCAAAAACAGACCTGGTCGCGCCTTCGGGTCCCATTTCAAGCGCTTCTCCTTGGGAATCAAAACGTACGCCAAATAGCCTAAAACACGCATGTGCTTCACATTTGGCTTGAACTTGTAGACCTTCTCGTACGGCATTATTGAGTTGAACTCGGCGAACGGGAGCCGATTCTTGATGTAGATCGCGGTCATTGCAGCTTCAGCCCAGAACGACGTGACCAGGCGCGCGTGGTGGAGCATACTGCAACCAACAGTGACGATGCTTCGGATCCCACACTCGGCCGTGCCATTGGTCTGGTGCGCGTACCGGCTGGCCACTTGTTGTTCGATGCTGCGGTCCGCGTTGAACTGTTTCATCGAGTTGGTCGCGAACTCCTTGGCGCCTTCGTGTCGGACAAACTTAACGTTTTTGCTGAACTGGCTGTCAACTAGAGCGATGAACTTCTTCAGCGCGGCGTCATTGTCGAACTTGCACTCCAGGGATAATCCCTTCATCGACCCGCTGGCCTCGTCGACGATCAGGAGCAAGTTCTTGCTGCCGCCGATGCTCTCGACCTTCATCTGACCGCAAATGTCGAAGACACCAAAAGCACGCTTTTCCACGTTGGACTTGAACGGTTTTTGGACCATTTTCCCTTGCTAGCCGCCGCTGCAGGAAGTCAAGTCTTGAGTGCTGGACGTGTTGGCACTACGCCTCGCGCTGCGACCGCCAGATACCGGTAATACAGGTGTCTGCAAGGGTTACCAACCTTCACTCTTGGCATCACCGTCATTCCAGTGTTTACGACAGGTAGGACATGATTGTGGGTGCGGAATCTGATCCGTACCCAGCAGCTGTGTATTTGGAAGGATCTTTGTGGATAGTACTGACAAGAATCCAGTAGAGAATCCAGCAACGAATCCAGTAGGCTTCGACGTAGCAGGCAGCGCTAGTGCATGCGAACTAAGGCCCTCATTCAATCAATCACTTTGCATTCTGC
>JAASFQ010000936.1:0-11963 GCA_023333845.1 Globisporangium polare | reverse complement strand
CTGAAGCTAAAGCCAAGAGCCCAGTCCTCGTTCCTGTTGTCTCGGCAAAGGGCGGCGATCTGGATGAATACGATGGCGGCTGCCTCGGAGCCCTGAGGCTTCTGGTCTGGTCGGGCTTCCATCTTCTTCTTCTTCCTCTTGTTTTTCTTTCGCGCATTGGGATCTTCCGTTGCTCGAACCAGATTGATTTCCAGCACAGCTGGGCAGAATTCCTGGTCCTGAACACTGAAAATCGTGAATCCGCTCGCGTCGCCATCGCTGTATGTTGTTGGTTTGTTTGGATCCTTGGTTGTAGAAAACAATCGAGCAGGCGTGTGGCTTTCGCGACTCAGCGTCAAGGCGACCGCAGAGTAGAGTCGGCAGGGAAGACTAGGACACTGTTGCTGTCGAACGCACGAAGGGCAGGATTCATCTGGTACTTTGGCGTGCATCGTACACGTTTCGAGGTCGAGATCCCTTTTAGCTAAACCAAGCTTCTCGTGGAGGTTGCGACAGATGGAGTACGCTCCGAGCCAAATCGCTTGCGGAACATGAGCGAGTGGCGGGATTTTCTGCGTTGTACTGCCAAGATAGTCCTCCTGGTGTGCTGTTGAGCCTGTGGTGGGATGGTGGGCCTGAATCAAATGGCTAAGCAAGGGATCAGAGAAAATGTTAAAGACACCAACCAATTGCCATACAAGCCACCCGCATAATGTAATGTACCTGTTGAGCTCTCTTCGCGTCCGGAACTCCATCTGATCACATCCCGTGCGAGAGCACGGAAAGTACCCGACCATGTGCTGGAACTTTGCATTCGTCTCGCGGTTCCACGGACTCTGCGGCGGCCAGTACGCCTGCAGGTACTGGTCTGTCAGTGGCGTGCGAACTGCCAGTCGCTCTTTGTGCTCGTGGGTGGACTTCTGGTGCAGCCGCGCTGCTTCCGTCGACCTATTGAGTGAGCAAGAAGAGAACTGTGAGTTGTGGCTTTAGTGGCATCATCGCTTCAGTAATTAGAACTTAAACGTACGAGAAACAGCGGCCGCATGCAGGATGGCCGCACACAAACGCACGAGTGCTCCGCGTTGTTATCTCGATGATTTTCTCGCGATGCCGTTCTATTGGCTGCGTCTGTTTGAATGACAAGAGTAGACAATGTGTGAGAGTGGAGGCTCAGACTGACGTTTGGCTACAACACAAGGAACGTACCTTGAGCTCGTAAATGAGCTTGTGGAGGTCTTGCGAGGTCTGAACTCGTTTCCCAACTTCTTCAAGCGCGGAATCGTCTCGCGTGTGTAGGGTGCGACCAATCTCTTCATTAACTGGTTTCCGCTGCAGTTCAGACTCGCTAGCTGTTGTTCCAGGCCGCTGGTTCCTGTCTCTCTGTCGTGCAAACGCGACAGGCACTTCATTCGCACTCGTGGCCCCCAGCGCATACTGGAAGCCA
This sequence comes from Globisporangium polare, assembly GCA_023333845.1. Classification (NCBI taxonomy): domain Eukaryota; phylum Oomycota; class Peronosporomycetes; order Pythiales; family Pythiaceae; genus Globisporangium; species Globisporangium polare. The sequence goes on along the minus strand of JAASFQ010000936.1, from coordinate 10,540 downwards.
AGCTCCGTCATCCGCTTCTCGATAGCCGCTGCTCGCGTTGGCTGTGGCTTAGAACTGCTGTTTCTTGTCTTCGCATTCCCATTCTGGTGCTTGAATCCAAACTCCTTGGTGTAAAAGTCCACTGCGGATGGTGACAATGTCGACGATGTTGTCGATGGTGTTGACTCTTTCACAGGAGAGGTTTTGTGCTTAGCTCTGGTCGGAGTCCCGTAGCGAATCGCGTCGACGACCTGCAGCCATGAGACTTTCAACAGAGTCGAGTTGCGGAACACGAAATCCACAAAGGCGCCGTCGTCAGCGAGGAGATCGAAGCCTTTCCTGTCATCACGGAGCCGCTCAACGAGAGCGCCGACAGATTCCAGGGCCAGCTCACGCTCGTCGTCCTTCGAAAGAGACGAGCTCGGTTGCTGTTCGCTGAGCCTCGCCTCACGGATGTCCCTCTTGAGCTCATTGATGGCTCGTTGGATCTGTCGGTCGACGGAAATCCGCCTCCCTGGTGGCGGTTCCACCATATCAGCATGCGTGATGGCATGGAGGCGGCTGAAGTGAACCCTCTGCTCGCTGTAGATCCGAACACCGTGGACTGTCACCATCACCTACAACAACGAGAGACAAAAACACAACTAAGCTCACCAAACTGTACCCCAGGCACCAGCAGACAAGGAAGACGTACCGGGTCATACTCGACGTCGAAAGTCGTGCCGTGCTCGCCTTCCACGCCGTCGTTGATGCGCACGACCTTTCCATTCTGGACGTCTTTGCCCTTCTTCTTGCCAGTGCTGAACACAGCAACGCGCACGACGGAGCCCACGGGAAACAGCGCTTGCGCCAGTGACATGCGCTCGGCAACTGGGTTTGGTCTCCTCTTCAGTTTTAGCGTCGGATCAGGCTCTACGAGCCGCTTTGGCGAGCGACTGAGCTCTTCTTCTCGCTGCTGCTTCCTGAGCTCACTCTGTTCGTGGGTCAAACTCCACGCGCGCTTGCCGTCGCGGTCCTTGATGAGATCCAGGATGTTCTGGTACTTGTACTCAAAGCCCCGCCTCGCCTTGATGTCGTGCACGATGGGCTTCATGTGCAGGCGCCGCTTCTCGTGGTACCCAAAGGACGGCAGCACGAAGCCGTAGCGCTCCTTGCCGACCGTCATCCTGTCGCTGCTCTTGCCGCTCAAGTCTGTCGACTCGATGCCGATCCACTCCCAGCGTCTCACCATGTTGACCCACCTCTCGTTTGCAACGAGTCGCCCCATGTGGCCTCGAAACACGCGCTGGAGGGTCAATGCACCGTAGTGCATGCGAATGCGGCGACTCGGGTACGAGTACGAGTGCGACGGCTGGGCCAGTACGACGGTCTTCCCGTACTCAAAGCCAGTTCTCACATTAATGAAGCTCGTCACAGTCAGGATTCCAGGATCTTCTCTCCACATGTGGCGCGTGAGCCAGCCCCGCACTCGCTTCTGGACGCACTGTGTGCTCTGGTACCGCTTCTTGATCTGCTGGTAGCACTGGTATCTGCGCCACTGCCTCTGGATCTTTACGGCCGCCCAAAAAGTCTGTAGACGGAGCGCGAACTCTAGGGCTTTCGCTTCCTTCTGCTTCTTCCAGCGCAGGATCTGCTTGCGCAGCAGGCGACGAGCGCGTGATCTGCGGAACGCGTACAGCTTCTCCTCCATGTCCCGCAGGTTATCGTCAGCTTCTCGCTGAAGGTCTCTCCTGTACGCCATCTCCTCTCGAAAGGCCCACGCGAGCAGCCGTTGACGGTAGCAGCGGTAGTTGCGTTGCACGCAGATCGCAGCACGCAGCTCTCGACAGTACTTACGCGCCAGGCCGCCTCGCATGATGCGCTGGATGAGCGGTACTGCCTGGTGGACGCTCTCGAACTCGTGCTGGAAGCGCCTTCGTCCCATGAAGCCACGAGCGAATCTCTGGACCACAAGGCACGCCCTGATGCGGCGCAGTGCGGCGCTCTCGTACCGTAAAGCGCGCACCCTTCTGCGCGCGCGTTTGCCTCGAAACATCCGCTGGATGCGGATCGCCACGACCTCAGCGCGCCGCAGGAACTGGAAGCGCCAGACAATCTCCTTCAGCAGCATGGACACCGGATTTGAGCTATTGAGCACCATCGTGATCGTCAGAGTCACTGTGAGCTTTACAAAGGTGCTGGCCAGAAACAGCGCACGCGTCGCCATCGACTCCTGAGGGCTCATCACCATGTTCTCTGGTAGTGTGAATGGCATCACGAGGTCATCTTGTGCAGCTGGCGGCGGGTGCTTTGGCGCCAGTGGGTGGCGTGTTATCATTGTCGCCACGGGGTCCCGACTGCACTCTCTGATCCCAGGAACGTCGAACTCCGAGTCCACAAGTACGCACGCACCGCGCTCCTCGTAGTTGAGCGTGCTCATGTGCGCCTCCAGGTGGTTGCGACACATTCCAAAGCCATTTAGACGGTCGATGGACGGGCATGGCTGCTCCTTCTTGGTGCTCTTGCGCCCGTACTCCTTGATGCATCTGGGCGCGTGGAAGCCGCAGAACGGCAGAAAGGAGCCGCTCATGGTCGGATGCATGAGCACGCGGTTGGCGCAGCGCCAGACGTACGCCTTCTCGAAATGCTCCTTCTGCCAGGAGCACACGCTTCTGGCCGTGAGGTTCTGGCCTGCTACGTCCGAGTCGTTCCCTCCGTTCTTGCGCTTGGCGCCCAGCAACGCATCTCGCTGCACGTCTCGTCGAAGGTCTGTCACGCTCACGCCCGGGATCTTCACCGCCATCACGCGCGGCGGTGTCTTCTGCAATGTTGCGCGCTGGGTTGTAGCTGTGAGCTCGTAGCAGTGCAAGCACAAGCCAAACTCGTTCGGGATCTCAATCGCTCTGCTTCTCTCCATTGGGTGCTCCGCGTAGTCACATTCACGCGCGTGCCACCGGCAAAAGCGCCTTGACTGTCGCCTTGGCGTAGAAGGTGAGCCAGCAGCAGACTTTGCTGTCGCTTTCTCCTTGTCGACTGGGAGGTCGTTCGTGCAGTGGTATGGCTTGCCTCCAACGCGATCTCTACCAGCAGATACAGCATCAGAGCCATTGCTTGTTAGTGAGTCTTAGTGGCGCCCTACAGACCGGAAAGAACGAAGGGATCTTACCTCCAGCAGCACTGGTTCAAGCTCTCATCATCCTGCTGCAGCGTTGAATTCGACCCTCGGACGTGTAAAACGCCCATCATCTCCTGCTCCATCGCCGTCTGGACGTCCACGAAGCGCGCCTTAAGCGCATCCTGGATCGCATCTTTCTCGAAGCGCGTCTTGATCGCGGCGTTCGTGTTGGCCACGCCCTGCTTCCACGTCCACTTGCCCTGCTGCTCAGCCTCGCGCTTCTTGCCGTTCCACTCGGAGAGCGTGAACGCGTCTTCGCCGTAGCCCTCGAGCGCCTCGCGTAGCATGCGCTTGCCCTTCGTCTTGGCGCGCGCGGCAGCCAGCGCCGTCGACATGATGGCTCTTTGATAAGTGTAGGCTCACTTGGGGCTACCTACGCAGGCAGCACGCCAACGCATGTGCGTTGATCACTCGCGCGCGTTCCGTCTCACAGCCACCGCTTTGACTGGAAAACTGGACACCGACCTTTGGAACTGAACAACAATCCTCAGACAGTTACGTGGGCGACAACCGGGTCGTAAGAATATCACAAGTAAGCCCAGTTTAACTGATCGCTGGTCAAATACAAGACCCGCTTGTCCATTGCGTTCATTCATTCGCCAGCTATGCATGTGGTGCATTCCACGCTGGATCATCGCTACGTGCAGCTGCTCGGGGCAATCCTGCGATCGTTAGTTGTCAATGACGCCTGTCTGGTTTAACGCTTGTGAGATCAGCCGATTCGTCGCACTGTGCCCGTGGCGCCATCGAAGCAAAAGTAATTGCAGATCGGCTCGTCCTTCTGCGAGATCGCCTTCACGATCTCCTGGCCGAGGATGCCGGCCAGGATCGCGCACACGGGCACGAAGTCCACGCCAGAGACCTCCGCAAGCGAGCTGCACATTAAGACAACAATGTTTAGCCTATTGACATTTGGTGGATCATAGCATGGACTAATCGAAGGGACGAACCTGAGCTCCTCGGCTGAGAAGAAGTCGGAGGCGAGCCCCTGCGCCCGCAGTTGGTCCTGAGCAAACGCCACAAAGGTGCCAACGTCCGTCACTTCCGTCTCGCCCTTCTGTGCTCTGTACTCTTGCAGCACTGCACATTCAAGCGACATCACCCAATCAAACATGTCAAGTCACCTGCAACCATTAGCAGCCGATATATCCTCGAATGACGACGGCACGTACGCTGGTGCTTGACGTAGACCTTTGGGATCTGCGGTCCTCTCTTGCGCGCGCTCTGGAGCGAGCCCCACGTGATCTTGTGCGCGTCTGCGAGCGACGGGAAGTCCACTGTGATGGGGTCGCTCGCTGGCGCCGCACCCGACGTGCCTGCAGGTGTGCGACGGTACAAGTGCTTGCCCAGATCTGCGAACACAACGCCGTCAAACCCAAACGAGTGCGCTGTGAAGAATGCGATCTCACGTGCGCGAGAGATCGTATCTACTCGCAGCTGCAAGCACACACAAAACACAGATGTCGTCCAATGGTTAGTCGAACACGCTTGCGATCAATACTCGTGGACTATCCAGGAACGCACCTCGGTGTTCTTGTCCGCGCCAATCAAGCAGATGACAGTGAACTTGTGAAAGAACTCGTCCGGGAGCTCGCTCAGTGGCGTGGTCTCGCAGTGCACCTGCACGAGCGGGTTCAGCTCCTTAGCCTTCTCGAGACTCGCTTCCGCGCGCTAATAATTGCCACGCAGCCACACAAATTCAACGTAAGCCAGCCATATCGCCACGCATACACAAGCACAAGTCGCTCACATTCTTGCCGACGTCGCTCCCGAAGAAAAAGAACTGCGTGTCCACGACGCCCTGCGTCACGGCGCGCGGGTCGTGCACCGTCACGGTCATGCCCGAGAGCACGAGGTTCTTCACGAGCTCCGAGCCGAGCGCCGAGAGCCCCGAGACGAGCACCTGCGAGTTCTGGATCCGCTTCTGTGCCTCCACTCCCCAGAGGCGCATCTGCCGGTCGTACACGGCCGCCTCTGCTGCGCTGAACGTCGCCGGCTCCTCGTCCACTTCCATGTTGCCGCCGCTCATTGTTGTGATGTTTTTGCTTCGAATTTGGATCCCGCCAAAACCCAAAGGCAAATCGGAAAACGGTAATGTGCACCACACCATTCCTTGAGGCCTAATTTATGTGGACACAGCAAATTAAGGAACCGAAAGTGTACCCATGTGTGAAGACCTCCCAAAAGATGCTCCTCTGCATGAAGTGGTGCAACGCACACAAAGCAAGCCTATTGAACGTTACCAAGCTACATGCACCAGTACAGAACGCCGTAGAGCTAGCGAGCCCAGCCTTTATGCGGCAGCCGCTGCATCCTTCCGCGCCTGGCCCAGCTTGCTCCCGGACTTGATGAACGGACAGACCTCGTTGAGCGCCAGCAGTGTCGCCTCGTTCACGTACGCGCCGTCCACGTCGTCGCCAAACGCCTCCAGCACCTCGTAGTTGAGTTCAAACGGCGCAGCGCTGTCCCCTTCTCTCCCTTCGTCTTCTTCTCGCGTGCTCAAGTCCACGAACGCCGGCTCCGACGACTCGTACGTCGGCTCGTACACGCTCAGCAGACGGTTACTGTTGTCGAAGCCGCGGCCAAATATCCCATCGCTGTCGTCCTGGACACCCGTGGAGCGGAAAAAGAGGTGAATGAACACCCCAAAGCCCGTGGCGAAGTTGGCCCAGTAGCTGCCTCGGTCCACGCTGTCGTCGCTCAAGATGCTTGTGTCGATCTGCGTGGTGTCCAAGCAGCACCTGGTAAGTTCACTGAGTGACGACGGCCACGTGTGCAACGTCACTGCGCTGAACAGGTACGAGTTGCCGTACATGTGCGCGCGGTGGTCCGGAACCTCCCGGGTCTCTGGGTCGTAGTGATTCGAGCCCACGTGCACGAAGTGGCTCAGCGTGACCCCGCGTTCACGAGCCAATGCCGTCTGAGCGTCCAGCGCGCCGTAGATCGAGTCAGCTGGCGTCACCAGCAGGTCCACGAGAGGCATCTGGCACTCGGCCGAGGAGTCGAACTCGAGCGCGATCGTTGCGCGCGGCAGCTCCTGCTTGTGGAACATCTCGGCGATGCACGTCTGTGCGAGCAGCGCGCCCAAACGAACTCTCTGGAGCGCAGCATCATCCGAGTTGTTGACACTCGGTGGCGCGTCGAAGCCGCGCGTGGCATCGGGCGTTTGCTGGTAGTGGAAGCGCGCAAAGTGCCTCGTTGCTGGACGCGCGTAGCGGATGGTGAGCACGCGCACGAGCGTGCCACGCACGCGCAGCTGGATCTCGTGCTTGCCCGGCCGTGGAAGCATCACAAACGCTTTGAAGTGGCCCGTTTCCGGCACGACCGGCCACGAGAGCGCGCTCGTCGTCGTCGTTGAGGTTGATTCGGAGCTGCGCGCTGGCGGGGCGAGCCCTGCCTCGATGAAGGTGACAGCGGACTCATCCGCGTCGCCGCCGACGACGTAGCCTTCCACGAGCACCAGTGGGTAGAGCAGCCGCTCGTTCTCGCGCAGGTTCGCGATCTCCACGCGCGTCCCCACGCCCACTTCGCCTGCTTCTCCTTCCATCACTGAGTGCTTTTCGGAATGATGAACGAAATGTGGAATGAACCCACGTGGTGTAACCACTTTGAAAAAATCATACTCTATATGTATGCATTATCTAAGCCGTGCTTGGTGTATTTACTTGCACAATACTCCACAATAGGGGGACTGGATGAATGAATGATAGTCAAAAATCATCAACGGTTGCGACCACAAAAATGAACAAGCGCTGCTGATTTGATTCACATACTTGCTCCACTGCCACCGTCACCGTCATGCGGCGGCGGCGCTTCTCCGCGGCTCCAGGCTGCTGCTGCGCCGCCTGCTGCGCGACACGATCCACGCGCACTTGACCGTCAGCGCGTCCAGCGATATGTCGTCCAGGTACACAATGAACTCCTCGTCATCATCAGGGTTCTCTGCGTCCACCGCCACGAGCGCCGACTGGTCCAAGAGCGAGAAGCGCCCGTCGCCGATCGGGTGGGAGAACGTCGACACGTGCACGAGCGCAGTGGGCTCAAATACCGCTAGGAGGCGGTTGAGCTCGTAGAAGCCCGCGCTCATGACGCCCTCGCGCTGGTACGCGAGCCCAAAGCTGTTCCCGAGCAACTGCAGCAGCCGACTGATTGCGGACGCGTACTTGGCCCAGTAGCTTCCGCGTCCGGCGCAGTCGCGGAGAAAGACCTGCGGCAGGAAGCGCGTGTTGTTTAGACAGCACGCGGTGAGTTCCTCCAGCGCGCGCGGCCACGTGTGCAGGCCGCAGGAGCCAAAGACGACCAAGTTGCCGTCCGCGAGCTCCTTATGGCCGAAGATCTCGCGCGTGTGGCGGTCAAAGTGCGCGCCGCCGAGGATCACGACGTGCTTGAAGTACAGCTGTTGTTGACTGCTGCGGTCGTCCTCGTTGTGACTGCTGGTGCTATTCCTATTGACGCCAGACCGCGTCTCTGTCTCCATCACGTCCTGCCGCAGACGCAGCAGCAGCTCGTCGTCCTCCATTTTGCGCGCGTGGGCGGTCGAGTACTGCGAGCGCAGCAGGTGAACGACGGGGAGGCCGTCGTCGCCCAACTCGAGCGCGAACGTCTTCCTGTGGCCGCCTGCCTGCTGCAGCAGCTCAGCGAGCGCGGCCTGCAGCACCAGCGCGTTGAGTTTGATCCGGTCGATCGCGGCGTTGTCCGAGCTGTCGACCTCCGTGGGCGCGTCAAAGCCCTGGTTGCTGTCGTACGGCTTCTGGTAGTGAAAGCGCACAAAGTACTTTGTTGGCAGCTGCGCGAAGCGCACGTTGAGCACGAATGACACGGATGCGATCTGCAGGTGGACAGCGTAGGCGCCGGGCTTTGGCAGCAGCACGAACGCCTTGAAGTGGCCGGTAGCAGGCACCACGGGCCAACAGAGCCCACCTCTGCGACTGCTGTTGTTGTCATTGCTGCCGCGTTCTCTGAAAGACGCCTGGATGTACGCGCACGAGCCGCCACTGCTGTCGTTACTGCTGCGGTTGCTGCTGTTCTGCTTGAGTGGCATGTTCTCCACGTAGCCCTCGAGCATGACGAGCGGATGGGTCACGGCCTCGTTCTCGCGCACGTTCGTCAGCGTAATGCACATGGATGGCGGCTCCACTGTGGCTGGGGCGTCCTGCGTCGTTGCGACCGACGCGAGCGACTCGAGCGTCCGCGCGTCGCTCATGCCCGCGTCATCGCCCTCTCCGCCTCCGTAGCGGCCGCCGCGCTCCACCACCTGCACGGTGCTGCACGTGCTGCCCATGTACGAGATACGAGATGGATCTTTGGGTTCTTGAGTGAAAACGCACTTGTGGCTGTCCACGCACGCTCGCACAACATTCGATGATGGTCGCGTCCCATAAGAATAGTAAACTGGCTGACTGGACCTCTTTTCAAACTGCAGCATTCCGACTGGGCGACGAGAGAAGAGGCGGAGAAATTGCAGCAACAGACGGCGCAGCCGTTGGGTGCAGATAGCGCCATTATATGTGTGCAGCAAAGCCCCTCTTCGTAAGGCAAGCGGGGCATCCCATTGAGAGGCTGGGTGCGGGTGTCCATTAAACCACACACACACACACATGCACACACACTCATGCACACAGACGATCATGTGACAGCCAGCGATGGCTCTTGAAGAGGTGTCGTTCGTGGGTCAAACGACATCCGTATCAGGTGAAGGATCCCAGTAGAAAAAAAGGACTCCTATTATGTGGCCCACCCAGTACCAACGTGGTCCACACGAACTGAACTCGGCTTCTCTGTGTTGACGCCAGCCCCACGACGAGTTCATTACAACAACAAACGTCAGAGAACGCGGACGTGGAGCTATGTGGACGTTCTGGGCGGTGGCTGCCGCCACGAGCGTGGCCGTCTTCGCCGCCGCTGCGCTCTTCCACCTCTTTGGACCGGGCATCGATCCGCACAACCCGCGCCTGCTGCACCCGCTCACGGACATCGAGCGCAAGTTCCTCGCGGAGCACATCGCACGCGGCGCCGAGGAGACGGGTTTCCTGCAACGCCCGCGGCCACGCGGCCAGGTGGCACGCATCTTCTACCGCTTCTGGCTGCCCAAGCACCTCGACTCGCACGCGGCGGTCAAGGGCGTTGTGGTCGTGCTGCACGGCATGAACTCGCACAGCGCGCGCAACAACACGTTCATGGTCGAGCTGCTGCAGAGCGGCTTTGTCATCGCCGGGCTCGACCACGAGGGCATGGGGCGCAGCGACGGCCGCCACGGTTACTTCTCCAGCGTGCACACGCTCGCAGAGGACGCGATCGAGTTCGTCAAGGTCGTCAAGGAGAAGTACAAGGGCCAGAAGGTCTTCCTGCACGGCGGGTGAGTGCGCTGCTTCGTGGCGATCTGCGGTTGTGCATGCACCAGTGTTCTCACATGGCTTGTCATAATATGTATCTGTAGGTCTCTGGGTGGCCTCATGATCCTCAACATCCTCACGAAGGTCGACAAGGACTTTGTCGACGGCGCCGTGATCCTGTGTCCCGCTGTGCAGATCCACGAGACCTCGCGTCCGTCCCCAGCGGTGGAGAAAGTGGGCAAGTTCCTACGCGCCGTGGCGCCCAAGATCCCGTTCGCGGCCGGCAACCGCGGCCGTAACAGCTCCCCCGAGGTGGCCGCGCTCGTGGACGAGCTGAAGCGTGCCGACCCGCTCTTCTACAACGGGCGTCTGCGCATCGGCACAGGGCTGGCGATCCTGGATGCGCTCGAGCACATCCAGGACAAGTTCCACCTGATCGAGACGGCGTACCTGCTCCAGCACGGCACGGGCGACCAAGTCTGCCACATCTCGGGCTCGGAGGAGCTCCACAAGAAGACGAGCAGCAAGGACAAGCAGTTCAAATCGTACCCAAACGGCTCGCACGACCTCAGCAACGAGCCGCCGCACATCCGCAACGCCGTCGTCAATGACTTTGTCGCGTGGCTCGAAGAGCACGCTGTCAAGTAGCACAACTAAGAGTGTGTGTGTGAGAGAGAGAGAGAGACGCGGTAAGCGAAATACCGGTAAGGAAGTAATGTATGAGTCGTGAGTTAAAGGCTAATCACTGAGCGCTCTTTTTGACTGCCGTGACCTGGTGGCGGCCTTCGCGCAGGACTTTTTGCGGATCGCGAGGGGACGAAGGAGACGCTGAAGTAAAGCATTGCGCATAAAAGCAGGAAGTCTATCCAGCTGTGCTGGAAATCAATCTGGTTCGAGCAACGGAAGATCCCAATGCGCGGAAGAAAAACACGAGCAAGAGGAAGAAGAAGAAGATGGAAGCCCGACCAGACCAGAAGCCTCAGGGCTCCGAGGCAGCCGCCATCGTATTCATCCAGATCGCCGCCCTTTGCCGAGACAACAGGAACGAGGACTGGGCTCTTGGCTTTAGCTTCAG
>JAASFQ010000935.1:0-11999 GCA_023333845.1 Globisporangium polare | reverse complement strand
TGGGTTCGCGTACATCGCGTGGTTCAAGTGGCTGGTGGTGGTTGCCGGTGCGCTGAACTCGGTCTTCTGGGGCGAGCTCGTCAAGACAGTGTTTCGTCGCATGGACCGCAAGAAGGAGCTTCTTGCTGGAGGCGGTAAAGAGCTGCAGTAGAGTGAGCATATGCGCACATGAATAATTAAATGAATCTTTGCTTTAGAAACGACAAGATTGCGTTTGGCTTCTCAAACCACACACCCGAGGATTGTTCGTTCGAGTTCTGAGCTCGAAACATGAAGAACCTTTCTTTGGTCTGGAGAAAGGCGAGTTGCCTCTTCTTGTTTATCGCGTCCTGTCACTTCCGAGTTGCTCGAGCAGTTGGTGAACCTGCGTAAATATCCTGCAGCAAGACTCGGGGACTTTGGCCTTCACACCCTCAGGATTGGGGTGATGTGGCTTTTCTGACTGCGGGCTGCTGAGAACCAGTCGTTCTGTACCCATTCTGCCACAGATTTGTTGACAGTTCCATCAGAAAATCAGAGTGAACTTGGGTGGAGCTGCTTCCGACACATTTTGAAACTGCCGCGAATCTTGGAACTGCCGCAGGTCAGACGGAGCGCACCACGCGTCGTCACCAGAGCTCGCCGCGGCCGCTCCAAAGAGTGGACGATGAGCAGCTGCTCACCCTTGGAGCGACAACCTGTGGCGTGCTCTGCTCTTGTGTGAGCTCCTCCTCCATTCTCGCTGTTTTTTGTGATTTTAGCTAACTCGAAAGAAAGTGTATTATTCCTCGCGGCAGAGCTGGACGCGCGCTTGGAAAAACACTTTCCAGACGTGTCTTGAATGCAGGTGTCACCATTTGGACCGCCTTCGAGGGAATTTGTAACACTTACTTGTTTCATCTCGTCCTCCTCTCTATTCTCGAAACGTGGCTGCTTCACTTGCTTCGGGTAAGCTGTCGTCGTCGCACTCCAAGAAATTGCTGCCAGGCGTGACGACACACATACAAATTGCAAGATGCGTTGTCTCGCTCACCCAGCAGACGAGGTTCAACTCACCCAAGATAGTCAAGCCCATTGCTTGCACAGCTAAGGTAAAGAGGTCACTCGGTGCCACGTTGCTTGCTCGCTCTGCGCGGCCTTTGATCATTCCGCAAGCTGCCCTCCTCCAAGCACCAGATCCTCCCTCGCAGCGCCGCCACCATGCAGATGCCGTCGATGCCCAAGATCTACGGCGCGCCGGCGCCCATGGTCATCCTCGCGGTCGTGCTCTCCGCGATCTACCTCTACCTCGTGTTCAACTTCATCCAGCACATGCGCGGCCTGGGCGTGACGTGGTCGGGCAAGAAGCACAAGACCGTGCTCGTCGTGGGCCCGCGCAACGCCGGCAAGACGCAGCTCTTCCACGCGGTGCGCGACGGCGAGATCGTCGAGACCGTGAGCTCCATGAAGGAGCTCTCGTCCACGTTCCGCGTGCACCCAAAGTACAACCCGGACAAGTTCGACGCCGAGATCAACGTCGTCGACTTCCCTGGCCACGAGCGCCTCCGCTCGTACGTGTTTGCCGTTTGTGTGGTACTACACACACACACCCCTTTCGCTTATTTGTGTGTGTCTGATGGCGAGGCTAACGGTTGCTTTCTCTCTGTGTCTGTGCTAACTACAGGCGCGTGTCGGACTTTTACCCGATCACGGGCTGCATCGTGTTCGTGGTCGACGCGTCCGACTCGCCGATGCTGCGCAAGGCTGCCGAGTACGTTTCGCATACTGTCACGATGGGGAAAGATGCGCGCTGCACGGCATGCACCTGTGGTCAACTGCAGTCGCACTCACCACTCACACTTCTATCTGTTGCTCTCTGTTCTTGCATCGCAAACTGTAGGTTCCTGTACGACATCTTCTCGAACGCCAAGGTGAACGACATGTCGCTGCCGATGCTCATCGCGTGCAACAAGAGCGAGGTGGTGAGCGCCATGACCCCGCAGGCGATCCGCGAGTCGCTCGAGAAGGAGCTCACGCAGCTCAAGACCACGCGCTCGTCGCTCGACACAGAAGGTGAGGAGCAGGACCTGTCGACGGTGCCGGTCGGCCGCGACGGCGTGCCCTTCCAGTTCGACGTCGACTCTCCGTGCGAGGTGACGTTCGTCAAGGCCAGCGTCAAGGGTGACTCGATCAACGAGGTCGTCGCGTTCATGCAGAAGCACTAGGCGCCTTTGCATTTGCTCTGCTTGGCACTGCAATGGCCACGCGTGACGCGACTACCATTTGTTAGCTTCTCTGGATAGTATAAACAACCACAATACACATAAACATTCACGCTTGAACGATGTCCGTTTGGTTTAAGTTGTGTGTGTGTGTGTGGCTGTGGCTATTGTTGTGGTTGGTTATCGGGCACCCATCATGTTGATGAGCTCTTGGATGTGTTACTCTTAAGACCGAGGCGACCGCGCTCGTTTGTTCCCTATCTGCTTGCTGATTGCTGTCCTCTCGTGAAGAGCGAGCCTAGAGGAGAGCGAGCGCCGACGCCTCTGCTCACCTTCACCCCTGGCCGAGGCTCGCCATGCTGTTGCCGAGTCCGTAGAGGTGGCCCGAGTACTTGGCTGCGTTCTCGACCTTGCCGTCGAAGAAGACCTCGACCATCTTGAAGAACGTGGCGGCCGTGAGCAGCGCGTCCGAACCGGCCTGGTGCATCGTGCCTATTCTCTCGACCTGGAGGTCCTCTGCGAGCCTGCTGAGGCCGCCCATCTTGTCGAAGTCCATGGCCACGTGCTTGAGGTCGAACGTGCTCGGGAAGTACGTGTGCAGCAGGTCGAAGAACGTGTCCTCCTCGGCCGGCAGCGGGCTGCACGTGAGCACCTTGAGCAGGTACCCAAAGTCCGAACTGCCGTGGAACGAGACCCACTTGATGTTGTCGCCCAGCACAAGCCCCGAGGGGACGAGCAGCTCTCCGAAGCGCGCCACCTCGATGCCCATCTCCTCGTGCTTGGAGAAGTCGATGCCCGCCTGCTTGAGGATCTCGATCGAGTCCTGCGCGTACATGTCCTCGCCGAGGCTGAACTTGAAGTTGAACTGCCACACGGGCACGTCGCTCATGAACGAGCCGTCCTCGTGGAAGAACGCGACCCCGAGCTGGATGATGCGCAGCAGGTCCACGTTGCAGCGCAGCGTCTGGTACTGGTAGTCCGTCGACGTCGAAAAGGAGCCGATGGGCCGCGCCACCACGCCCGGGTACTCCGTGTCCATGGCCACGTAGCACTTGCGCTGCACCACCTCGCGAATGAGCTTCATCGACTCCTCCAGGTTCCCCGCCCACACGTCGCGGATCTCCACGTCCGGCGGCAGTCCGCGCGACGCCAGCATCTTGATCCTCGCTGCTGTGTCGTTGAGTTGTTTGTTGCTGCTAAAGCGGTCGAGTGAGCGCTTGGATGACGACCACGGGAGCTCACACGCGCGGCTGTGCTTGACTGGTTACGGATGCGCTGCCTGTGTATGTCGTACACACGTAGACGCACTTGTAATAGGCAGAGAGGGGGCGTGTAGAGATCGTCCTTCTTCCCTTCTCGTGACCGAGCTTTCCAAGGTGCTCGCTCAATTTTTGTTTCCGACTTGGAACAAAGCCACAAAAAGGTCTGTATATTTATGCATTTGACAGATTATTTCCCAAAGTCTATATCTTTCTGTACTTGATCAGGATGAAATTCGAATGAGAAAGATGAAGCCGGATTGAGCGTACTGGGCCGAGGGACGCCTCCAAAATATCTCAAACGCGCACAGATGCTCGCAAGAGCCGATATCGAGCGTATTGGAAATCTATCCATCTCCGAAACCATATGATGAAAAGAAGGCTCGCTCGCGTGAATGTAACCGGGCGTTTAGAACTGGTGGTTAAGAACCGTGGAGGCTAAGCGAGAGGCGGCTTGCTTTTCTAAAAATTACAAATGAAGCACATTTCCTGGACAAAAGAATGTGCTTCATTTGTCACCAAGAACCCAATCAATCACAGAGAGATCGAGGATGGTGGCGACGCGAGTGCTACTCCTGCGCCGCGCTCACGCTGTTGCGGCGACACGCTCGCTCTCCACTGCACTCGGTGCTCAGCAGCAGCACCCACTGCGAGCAGCTGTGCGCACGATCGGCGCGCGTAGCTTCTCGCTGGTGTCTGGCAACGGTGGTGGCAAGAATGACGACAACGAAGACCTGGATGCGCAGCATGACCACGGGCTGAACGGCGACGTGAACCCTTTCGAGCGCCTGCTGCAGCACTCGCAGCAGTTCCGCGAGCAGATGGCCGAGGCCGAGAAGAGCGGTGCTGCGTTCGTCGAAGAGCTAGAGGTGGAGGAACAGGAAGAAGAAGAGAAGAAGAGCGAAGAAGCTGTGGATGGTGATGATGATGATGCTGACAGCAGCAGCGACAGCGACAGTGACAGCGATGACGAGGACGACGATGAAGGCGCCAATGCTGCTGGCCAGCGCTTCTCTCAGCGCAGCTCAACCGACTCGAGATCCCGACGGCCACCAGCCACCACCGGCGCATTTGGCGAGCGCGACCACCGCGCCGCGCGCGCGGCCCGCAGTGTCAAGCGCCGCATCCTGAGCGCGCCCGAGGACGAGCTGGACTACGAGCACGAGCTGAGCAAGGCGCAGTACGCGCGCGGCAAGGAGCGCAAGTACCAGCAGCTGCTGCACCGCGAGCAGGACAAGGACCGCGTGTGCCGCAACTGCGGCGAGCGCGGCCACGTGGCCAAGCACTGCCTGCTGCCCATGATCTGCTCGAATTGCGGCGGCATCGGCCACCGCATGCGCGACTGCATCTACCCGGACTACGCCTCTGAGGCGGAAGACGACGCCGAGGGCTTTGGTGTCAGTGCTAAGAGCAGGAAGAAGGCTCAGAAGGCGCAGGCTTTTGCCGAGAAGCAGCGCATGGGCAAGCGCTACGACAAGTTCAAAGAAGAATTCGACTCGCAGATCGAGGAGTACCTCGAAGGTTCCGCCATCGCGACCGAGAAGCGTGCCAAGCGCAAGGCCGAGAAGCTTGCGGAGAAGCAGAAGGAGGCCTCGCAAGACTTTGACCCGGTCATCGGGTAAACACAAGAAAGAGGCTCACGCTCAAGACACAAGCAACACTAGATTGATTGATACACTCACTGCATATACAGCATGAATTAGACACACCTCCTTGCATTCCTCTTTGTTGTCCTGTGCCGCATGGTGCGGCGTTACTGGGCACTACTGGCGCCGTAGCCGCCGCCGCCCGGGGTGTAGATGGTCAGGATCTCGTGCGGGAGCACGTCGACCGTGTTCTTCCCACCCAGGTTGAGTACGCGGCCGTCCTTGCGCTTGAGCAGGTTCAGGCCGCGCTCGCCGTCGTCGCCGCCCGCGAGGCCGTAGGGGCGGAACGCGCGCCGCTCCGAGAGGATGCTCACGGTCATCTCCGTCAGGAACTCAAGCTCGCGCACGACGCCGTCGCCACCTCGGAACTGGCCGTCGCCACCCGAGCCCTCGCGCAAGTGGAACGCGCGCAGCAGCACCGGGTAGCGCTTCTCGAGGATCTCCGGGTCCGTGATACGCGTGTTCGTCATGTGCGTGTGCACGCCGCTGCGTCCATGCCACGAGGGGCCCGCGCCGGCACCACCGGCGATCGTCTCGTAGTACCCACCGAGCGTGGCGCTGCCAAAGCTCAGGTTGTTCATGCAGCCCTGCGAGGCCGCGCTCGCCTTGAACGCGCGCAGGATCACGTCCGTGATGCGCTGGCTCGTGAGCACGTTGCCACCGACGACCGCCGCGTTCGCGCTCGGGTTCAGGATGCTGCCGTCCTCGGGAAAGATCACCTCGATGGGCGTCAGACAGCCCTGGTTCAGCGGCAGGTCTTCGCCTGTGAGCAGGCAGCGCAGACAGTAGATGATCGCCGAGTACGTCACGGCTGGTGGCGTGTTGACGTTCCCGTAGATCTCCGGCCCCGTGCCGTTAAAGTCAAAGATCGCCGAGTCCGAGCGCCGGTCGATCGTGATCTTGAGCGCGATCTTCGTGCCGTCGTCCATGAAGTCCTCGGCGTAGACGCTGCCCAACTCGGGCAGCTGCTGCGCGAGTGAGAACTGGTGCAGCATGTTGCGCACGGCGAGCTCGGCGGCCTGCTGGATGTACGTCATGTACGCCGTGACGATCGGCAGCGAGTACTCGGCGACCAACTCGTTCATGAGGATCACGCCGCGCTGGTTCGCAGCCACCTGCGCCTTCAAGTCCGAGAGGTTGTCGCGCAGGTTGCGCGTGCCGATGCGCGGCAGGCCGCGGTCGTCTAGCATACCCTTCTGCTCGAGGATGTCGGTGATCTCCTGTTCGCGGAACTGTCCGACTTTGCCGTCTACGAGCTTGAACGCGACGATCGCAGCACCTTCCTCAGAGAGCGTCTTGGAGAGCGGCGGCATGGATCCGGGTGCGATGCCGCCAATGTCCGCGTGGTGGCCGCGACTGGCCACGAAGAACTCGATCTTCTTCGTCTTCTTGTCGAACACGGGCGTGATCACCGTGATGTCTGGCAGGTGGCTGCCGCCGGCGAGCTGCGGGTGGTTCGACACGAGCACGTCGCCGTCCACCAGGTCGTCTCCCCAGTGCTTGAGCTGGTATCGCACGGCCTGCTGCATGGCACCAAGGTGCACTGGCAGGTGAGGCGCATTGGCCACGAGCCCGCCGTCGGGACCAAAGAGCGCGCAGGAGAAGTCCAGGCGCTCCTTGATGTTCACGGACACGGACGTGCGCGCCAGGGTCTTGCCCATCTGCTCGGCGATGCCCATGAAGCGGTGCGCAAACACGGACAGCTGGATCGGGTCGAGCGGGATGTCCTTTACGTCCAGGGCCTCGCTCTGGATCGTCTGCTTCTTGCCGTCGAACGTGAGGAACAAGTCGCCACTCTGCAGCACTTCGACGGTCCAGTGAGGCTCAATCACCACGGTCGCCGTGCCCTGCATGATGATCGCAGGACCCGTGTACTTTGCCCCGCGCTTCTCAAGAAGAGCCTCGTGGAGGTACACGGGGATGTCGCGCCACACTTTCTCCTCGTCAAAGTAGAACTTGGTCGTCGAGTACGGCGCACAGCCATCCTCGCCACTCGTTACTTGACTAGCAGCACCGCTTGAGCCATCGGCCGTGACGTCCTTGAGCTCGGGCGAGATCGTGCCGCGCACACGCACGTCGTCGATGATGATCGAGCGGTTCTGGAGCACGAAACCGTACTCGCGCTGGTACTTCTTCACAAAAGACCCCTCAAAGTCGTAGTCGACAAGGTGCTTCGCCGAGACCTCAAGAGAAACGCCCTTGTCGCCCACAGGGCCACGCGTCATCACGGCGTTGTCCGTGCCTTCGTAGCGCATGTTGAGGAAGAACTGGAACTGGATGTCCTCGCTCTTGAAGCCGTCTCCCACGAGCTCCGCCTTGACTTCCTGGGCCAGAGCCGACAAACTGGAGACGAGCTCCGCCTTGTTGGCAGCGTTGTACTCGGCCGAGGACGGACGCTGCTTGTCCACCACACTGTCGGCGACGCTCAGCCCGTACGCCGAGAGGATGCCACTGTAGCGGTGGATGTACACCTTGGACATGCCCAGCGCCTTGGCGATTGAGCACGCGTGCTGCGGGCCCGCGCCGCCAAAGCACGCCAGGATGTGGGTGCTGATGTCGTAGCCCTTCATCTGCGTCAGGTTGCGGATCGGACGGCACATGGCTTCATTCGCCACTCGCAGAAAGCCCGAGGCCACCTCTTCGAGCGTGTACTTGGTGCCGTTCGCCGATGGGGACGCGTTGATCTCCTCGGTGAGCTGCGCAAAGGCGCGCTTCGAGCCTTCGACGTCGAGCTCTTCGTCTTCGTTCGGACCAAAGATCTTTGGGAAGAACTTGGGGATGATGCGGCCTGTCACGAGGTTTGCGTCCGTGACGCTCAAGTAGCCGTTCTTGCGGTAGCACACGGGACCCGGGTGCGCGCGCACGGACTCGGGGCCGACGATGAACATGCCGTTCTTGTAGAAAAGACGCGAGCCGCCGCCGGCAGCGACCGTCTGGATGTCCAGCTGAGGCGCGCGCACGGGCACGTTCGCAGTCACGCTCTCGAGCACGTGCTCGAACTTGCCGTCGAAGCGCGAGACGTCCGTGGACGTGCCGCCCATGTCAAAGCCAATGACCGCAGGTGGGGGAGTGTTGGTGCTGTCGCCACCAGGTGGACGCGTGGTCCGCGCGTAGCCCACGACACCGCCCGCCGGACCAGAGAGGATCGCACGGTGGCCGTGGAAGTGCTTCATGCGCGCCAGCCCGCCGTCGCTCTGCATGAAGCTGATCTTCACGTGCTCGAGACCGCCGTCAAAGCCCGCGCAGAACGACGCGACGTACGTCTTGATCACGGGAGTGAGGTACGCGTCCGCGCACGTCGTGTACCCGCGCGGTACGGCCTTGATCATGGGCATCACCTCGGACGAGAGCGAGATCTGCGTGAAGCCGAGCTCCTCCGCGAGCTTCGCGGCCTCCAGCTCGTGCTTGGGGAACGTGTACGAGTGCAGCAGCACGATCGCAGCACTGCGGATGCCCGCGTCCTTTGCGGCCTGGAGCTTCACACGAAGGTCGCTAGCGTCCAGCTCCTTCGTGACGCGCACGTAGTCGCCGCTGATGCCGCGCTCGTCACCCGTCTTGCGGTCCTTCTGGTCGCTGATCACCTGCAGGCGCTCGTCCACTTCAATCACCGACTCGTACAGCATCTGATTACCAGCACACACACGCACACACACACAATCAGCAACCAGTACATACTATTAGACAGATAAAGGACCACCTGTCCAATGCACTCACGTCCGGGGTCTGGATCTCCAGGTCGAAGATCTTGGGGCGCGACTGGTTGCCGATGTAGAGCAGGTCGCGGAAGCCCTTGGTCGTGATGAGCACCGTGCGCTCGCCCTGGCGTTCGAGCAGTGCGTTAGTCGCGACCGTCGTGCCCATGCGGATCTCCTGGATGCGCGACGTGTCCACGGGCTGGTCGCGCGGGTGCGGCACGCCCGTCATCGCCTCCAGCACGCGCCGGATACCTTCGCTGCATACATCACACATACACGCGCGCAATACTGAGTACGACACACACACACACACTCACATATACAACGGGTCTTTGCTTGGATCTTTCCCGTACCGCGGCGCATCTGGGTAGTTGGCCGGGTCCTCCGAGAGCAGCTTGATGACCTTGGGGCGGATCTCCTGCACCGCGCCAGTCTGCGCGTCGCAGACGTCCATCTCCGCGTAGACGTCCGTGAAGGTGCCGCCGCGGTCGATGGCGAAGCGGAACACGCGCATGCTAGTCGGTTGGTCTCTTGTCTTCTCTCGAGAGCTTCTTCTTCTTCTTCTTCTTCTTGAGCTTCTCGCAAAGTGCAGCTCCAAACTTTCCGGATCGGATGCGCAAATCTTCTGGACACTCACGGGAGTGAGATGGCGTTTCCACACAGTGCTCCAGACTCGTGTGTGGGACACCACGTAGATGCATCGAAATGTGGAGCGCTCTAAAACGTCAGCTTCAAGGTCCGGTAATAAAAGCGGGCTCCGATGGCTTCAGCATCCCCGTTTCACCACGAAGCGCCGCAGGACAGCAAGCGCGTTCAGATCGCCACCACTCCAGCCTCCGAGTCCTGTTACACACGTATCCCGGCGCGAATGCCCTCCTCAACGCACACCGCCTGCTTGGTTGTCGAGAGACAAACGTGGACAATCGAGTTACACGCGCACTCACGACCAACGAGGTCTCTTCAATCTACTGCATTAACGACGCGCTTGATTCTTGATTCCCTTCTATGGAGACGCATTAGGTCACGTCTCCGGGTGCAAGAAGACTCTGTCGTCTATGAGCCCCGTGATCTTCTCCTCATCAGCAGCTCGAACGGTTCGACGGTGTGGCAAGAAGGATGTGAAGTTTCCGCTTTCTTAGAACTGTACACCGCAAGTGAACCTCACGCGAGTGATAGAGAGAGAACTGCGGCCAGACCTCGGAGCCTAAACCTGCACGTCAACCTTATACCAAGCGGGTATACTATGAGAACGCACTGCGACCAAGTGCTCAATACAAGTTATTGCCGGTGTTTCGCAAAACTACTATGGTTTCCCGTCGTGAACCTTGAAACAGGAGACTCTTCAGCACTTCTGTGGCTGGAGCGTAGCCCACACGCACGCTTGCGGGCTCACGGGTGTTTCGCAGCGCTAGCCTCAAGCTTATCTCTCTGGACAGTCGAAAGCTAAGAAATACCCCGTGAGCAAGTTGCTGCTCACCGAGACGGGTTTCCCGACGGCTGGAGCGCCTTCGACACTCTCGCCAAACGTCCAGCCGTCGCTCGCGTACTGCAAAGTTGTGGACCAGTGGAGTTCTCCAGGAGGGGAGACGCCCACGGAGTTCTGGTTCGACTTCTTCGACCGCCGCCCAGACGACTTCACGATGCTCGTCGACCTCGAGCAGCACTTTGGACTCTACATGCCACCAGCGCAAGAGCCTGGAGTACCCGCTTCCGACGCTTTCTCCTCCGCCATCTCCCACTCCATAAAAGGAGGCAGAGCACCAAAGCAGAAGTTGTAGTTAAGTTTCCTTCACATGCAGACAAAAGTACTCACAAGATGGTCTGTCGCCCAGCAGAGCTCCAACAACAGCAAAAGCCCTCAGCCCATTGCCAACACTCGCTGCTTGCTGTCCGTGTTTGAATAACTCCTCCTCAAACGAAAGAGCTTTCTCTCGACGCACGTGCTTGCAAAGGGCCTTTCGACACAAACCGCTGGGCATGCTATTGCTTATTTCAACCGAAGGAACTCGCGGACGCGACTCACACCTGATTGGTGATCGATCTCTGGAAAGAAGACGATGCATCTGGTTGACTTCACCGGACGCACCCAGCCACGCTCTCGCGAACCTTCCTGCTCAACGAGTACTATATAGTGGTAGTACGATGCCGAAGATCGACCGCGAATGGATACAGCTCACATTTGGGTCACGATGGCGTGCGACACAGGGCGAGTTGTTCGTCTGACCACACGCCGTTGGAGACAAGCGAGGGATCGCGCGCTCTGCTGCAGAATATGCACATCTGAAAGCTGCCAGAGAACTCTTTCCCAAGCCACACGCCCGTAGAGGACGGGGGGCTGTTGTTCTGGAAGTGAGATCTCATTTTCAACCGCAGCCGTGTGTGGCTCGAAAGCGAAGAGCTCCAAATGATAGACCGTGAACCAGGCACACGAGCGGGCATGCGTGTCAATCATAGAAAGCACCAACAAGCGGTGCAATTACTGAAAGGTGTCTATAAACTTATATAGCGTCTTCCGTGCTGACTCGATCTGATGCCAACCATTTCATTTTCACGCTCCGGCTTTTTCAATGACGTGGTGGACACTACCGGTGTCGGATACTGGCGAGATCGCGACTGGTGCTTTTTGCATTCTGACCCCAGGCTTTGTTTTCTTTTCTCTCTCAGCGGAGGTCCATGGTTGGCGCTCTCTCTGCACTCGTTGCACTGAAACGAAGCTCCTGGTCGATCGCGCCAAAGGATGTGAGACGAGAGCGTGAACGTCATTCAAAAAGTGATCCTCGCGCTCTTTGCGGATCAAGAGGACACACAAACTACACACGACGGCTTTTCTCTGCGTGCGTTTAGTAGACACAGTAGCTGAGCGCATTGGTGGGCCTAGGCGCACATTCCATCGTAACTCTTCACGACAACACACGCCGGGATTTGAACGCGACTGACCGGGTCTTTCTCCTCAGGATCATCACTATGAGGGTCCTCCTGCGGGCATCGTCCCTCTATTGACCTCTGGCATCTCTCTCAGCCGCGGTGTCGGTTCATTGTCATTGTCCAATTTGCTCTGCTCCACCCAAGCACCACCACCAGCACCACCACCAGCACCAACAGCAGCACCAACAGCAGCAGCAGCGATGAAACACCACTGCGTTCGAGCGCTCGCCGTCCTCGGCGCGATCGTCGCCAGCGCGCTCTCGCAGAGTGCCGATGCCGCAAACCAGGCCCCCA